>JAUCMT010000032.1:976654-987181 GCA_032357475.1 Enteromius thamalakanensis
GATTTGTGAGAGGAATAGACGAGGCCGCTGTCTCCAGGTTCCAAAATACTTCCTGTGCGCTGCTGCATTCTGTGTGCGATTTCAAAAATCCTTACGACAACGTTTGTTGTGAAATGCCATGGGCTCTTGCATGCCTCGTGATCGATTGCATCATTCTACCAGACGCGAGTATGTTTTTTGAATGAGACATGAGCGTGTTGACAGAGCGGGACCATTTTTAATGATTAAAACCTTGTGTTTTTCTCCCTTTTTCACATAAAGACTTCATATGTGACACGACTTGTTTGTAATGTGTTTATACTTCTTGTTAATAATTATTTTGTGCAAATACCTGTGACTGCATTTGCCTGTGTGTGTTTTATATTGGTTCAGAGCTGGGTAGGTTTGGGGTGGGGTTCGGTGCTCAAATAAAAGTAAATAATTATATAATAAATGTATATATGCACACAAACCATTACATTAAGCCAAACAACTGAAGACCTTTTAATAAAAGCACACAACAATTACTAATATTTATCCAAAATATTTAAATGTTTATAATATTTTATTATTATTTATAAGCCATTGGATTCTGTAAAATGCTGCAAATTGTTTTTATAAGTAAAAAGCATTAATATTTAGGTATGTTCAAATATAGTTCTTGAAGTAGCTCAGCCTACAGTATTAACATTATGACAAAATATAAGGTTACCTACTGCAAAATACACAGGCTCATAAAGGCCACACCACAAAACTGAATATCTGCCAACCACAGCTGTAATTTATTTATATATTTCTTTTTTTATAGATTTTATAGATTCCCCTGATGGATTTGCAATAACTGTTCCATACTAGTGGCACTCAAATGTGTGTGTGTGTTTGCGCGCATGTTAACAATAACTGTATCAGTGTTTGTATTACAAGCATTTGTGCTTTAGTGCCACTCCCTGGACAAGACTTAAGGGCAGAAGTATTTGCAGAACAAATTCGCTATTAAAAAGCTTTTTAATTTGCCCAAAAAGAGCATAAAGAATACCCCATAGATGGTAAGTCAATGCTCAAATCTTCGCTGAGTGCTCACTGACCTTTCCCATGCTCTGGGTTCATAGACGAAGAGGCACACGGCTTTATCAGTAGTTAAATTAATGATCAATCCTTGAAAACTCCCTGACTCTGCAAGACTCCTCCTGGCTTAGCCGTTCTTCTCTCTTTATTCCTCATCTCAGATTCCTCCCATCACTGCATAATACACACGCACGCACAATCACGTTCTGCAATTGTACAGGCATCCCAAAAGCTCTGACTGCCACAAAACTTGCTCCTTCCCACATAAGCCACATACAGCCCCTGCCACATTTCACTCACTCAGTGTGCCAGAAAGCCACCGTCTCTGTTTTGTCTGCAGGCTAGCCAAGCCCAGAGCAGAAAAGCAGGAAAAAGTTGAGCTGTTAAGCATCTTTCACCTCGCTCTCTGTGCCGTCTCAATCACTTTCCTTCTCTATTCAGAGATTTTTAAGCACAGACAGAGGCTTAAACAGTAGCCCACATCACAGATGAATATAATCAGCTATTGTGTCCCCGACAGACAGACTGATGGGGCTGATGGATAAAGCCGGAGATGTAAATCTGCTCTTACCTGCTGTTGAAGCTTAAAGCTGGGAGGAGGAACAGGAGGTAAACGGCTCCGATGAATTTCATTGCTTTGTCTTGCTCTCATGCACTCGGCGTCTCTTTCCCCCTTTTTCTCTCGATCGCTTGCTTTTCCCTTCCTCCGTTCTTTCTCCCTCTCCTGGCTGGCTCGCTCACCCTCTCTCTCTCTTTCTCTCTGTCTCTCTCTCTCTCTCTTTTGGTTGGTACATACACGCCGCGGCAGACAGATGCAACGCTGCGAGCGGTCTGCGTATGTGAAAGTGCGGGGCTCCTCAGCTTCAAATAGCAGGGACGGGGAGACGGACGGATTTATTAATGGCTAGGAACCAGGGTGCAGGGGCGGGGGGATCCAGGATCCGGGGAGGAAGACTGGAGAATGATTTGAGGTGGTGAGGTGATGTCAGCATCAACACAGCCAGTGGCTCCCTGTCTTTCTCTTCTGCGTTCCACGGTGAGATGAATACCTGCTGGTGTGTCCCACATGATATCCATCTGTCTGCGTTATTACCGGCAGCCTTGGGACGGGGCAGGGTGATTATCTGGGCTTGAGGCATGCAGGGTTACTCCACAAAGACTAAATTAATCAATTTTCGTGGAGATTACACTTTAATGGCAGGGTTCATTAGTTTGACATTTTGTTCTCTGTTGTCCGTCAAAGTAATTGATGAGACATTTCCCTGCTCACCGTCTCATATTGTGAGATTAAGAGGCTAAACCGATCATGATAAATTTAATAGTCGTGCAGGTGCTTTATCTCTACGCCGTTCCGCCACATCTGATGTCTCCATCCAGGGTCTCAAACTATGTTCAGTTTCTGGACACAAGAACAAAACATCGAAGGGGTGAAGAAAATATCAACATTAGGCAAATTTATGAAATTTACCATTGATTAATGAGATGAAAATATCTTTCTTTTACATTTTTTATTTCTCCAATGATTTTGCCCACTTAACCCCACTCTTTTCTTCTGCAAAATGTTCGGTAACACTTTAGAATAACGGCCCGCTGTAAGTCACGAACAAAAAAATGAAGGGGTGAAGAAAATATGAACATTAGTCAAATTTATGAAATTTACCATTGATTAATGAGATGAAAATATACACTTTCTTTTACATTTTTAATTTCTCCAATCATTTTGCCCACTTAACCCCACTCTTTTCTTCTGCAAAATTTTTGGTAACACTTTAGAATAACGTCCCGTTGTAAGTCATTTATAAGTAATTAGTTAATGATGAAATGTTCATCTACAAAACATTCACAAATGATTAATAAGTGATTATTATTTGGTTAATTAATTTACAAGTCAATTGCAAGTTGTGATACGTTGAAAAGCACAAAAAAATATTTTTTTAATTTAATAAAGTGTGTAAATAAAGTGTGTCTCACTAGGACAGACGATATGTTGGGTAAAGATGGTAAACACATGGAGTATTTTAGCACTGTGCACCTCATGTGAACTTCAGTTGAGGTTTTACAACTTTTACAACTAGTTTTACAACTAGTTCACATTATCAGTAGACCCCACACACTCCACACAGAACACAGTTGTCTGTCCTAATGAGACAATGGGTTAACACACTTTATTAAATAAAAAACCTATCTTGCTTTTCAACCTATCACAAGTTGTAAATTACTTGTAAATTAATTAACTAAACATAATAATCACTTATTTATCATTTGTGAATGTTTTGTAGATGAACATTTTATCATTAACTAATCACTTAGAAATGACTTACAACGGATCGTAATTCTAACGCGTTACCCAAAAAGGAATTACAATTTTGATTAATGTATTATAAATTTAGTTTTTGCTCTCATGCTAACAAATTGGCATTTAATTTCTTGAGAATGAGAATAATAATAAAACCCGAAGCACCTATTCTTATCCGCTTACTCTCAGTATTGCACAGAACTCACATAGGCACACAGAGACAGCAAACAGCAATAGAAATAGTGATGAAGAAGAATTTATTGGGCGATATGGTGAGAAAGACAGTTTTACTTCTTTAAACTGTCACTTTATTGAGGAAGGCTCAATTCACTGTCACTCGTGTGTTATCTGATTGGTGAAATGTCACTCACAACGTGGACTAACTCTCTTATACATACACACTGAAAGTGAAGCTCTTCACATTCCCTTTTACTGTAAATTTCTACTTGTTTTGATCCATTAGTTAAATACATGATGTACAGAAAATGTTACAGTACTCCATAGCAGGCCTTATGTAAACTCATATGGGATGTTTGGGTCAAAAGCCAATAAGTGAATGTGAAGTGGAGCTAAAGCACAGATTTGTCTCTCTTCCTGCTCATCAGGTAGAACTTCCTCTTCTGCCACACGCTTGACCAGTCGGATTCACTCGGCTAACAGATCGATGCTGAAAACCCAAGCATAGCTAAATGAAATTACTCTTACCCTGTTGCGTCAGGCAAAAAAGGAGGACAAAGCATGAACACAATGCAAATGGCTTTCTTTTAAGCTTCAAGAAACACAAAAAATAATAGCAAGGACAGCACATATGCATCGGTGTATGTAACAACATGCCTTTTGAACAAGCAAAAGTAGACACTGTCTACCTTCCTCCTTTCATCCTTTTATTCTTATCATTATAGTTGACTCAGAACTTCTTTGCACATAAATTTTATTTTCTCTTTTATCTAGGCATGGAGCTTGAATGTATGTCCTCAAAAACAGCATAAATAAAGCAAACCTTGGAGCGGGAAGCTTTCAGCGAACTGTAAATCACAGTCTGTCCATTACTTACTCAAACAGCGATTCCTCTTTTCTACTTATTTGCGGTTGTCTCTTTGTCTGCAGTGTCATCAGCTCCAAAGTTTTTATTTGTCTTCAGCTTCTTGAGGCGCTGCGTTATAGAAATTGCTCATTCAAAATGAAAAATAGTTTACCCACCCAGACTTTATTTCTTCTGTGATACACAAAAGAAGATGATTTACTGTAAAACTGGCACAAAATAGAAGTTTCTTTACCATATTGTCCAAATAAATGGGAAAAAGGAAAAGAAGCTGGGCTGGACTTTTCAAAGCAACATGGTTTTGACAGCATTTCGTCATGTCAGTGTTGTAACGCTTTTGACTGACGCATTTGCTGCATGATTTGAATTTTGTGTGCTCCAACATCCTGTTTCCAGCATTAAGGCCTATTAATTCCGAAGCAGATGTTGATGTCATTTCCAACGGCACGGTTGGTCAATAATCATATTATTTCCACAGCTCTCCCTCTCTTCCTCTGCTCTTCTATTATTATCTTTGGCTGCTCAAATCTGCTTTAATTGTGACCAACTTGTCTCATTCCCTTTCCCTTTCTGAGTCTGAGCCTCTTAATAATGGATGCCAGAAAACATTAAGTACTTTAGAAGAGAAATTAGCACTTGACCTTTGCTTTCAAAAGAAGATAATGTCTGCTCTGCCACTGAGGAGAAAGGCTGGCCATTTCCTCCCCTGAGGTTAAGAAGAAAGACATTGCAATTCTCACCTTTGATGAGAGACAGAACCGAAGGCAGGCGAGAAGGAGAGAGAGAGAGAGAGAGAGAGAGAGAAAAATGCAGACGAGACAACGGAACTTCAGTCTTTCAGCTTTCTCGTTCCTTTGTTTGATCAAAATTCCCCCCAGAGGTTCCGGTTTACATTTCCGGCACATCCGGAGATTTTTTAAAGTTGTCGTCGAGCTAATACCGAGGACTAATATTATGAGATATACATGGGTGACCAAAGCGCAGAAAAAAAAATCGCCTCAGAATCCCTCTGATGAAAGTATTAACATCAAAACAGATCCCTCAGGCAGCGAACGCTGAAATAAAGTCATGAAGCGCAAGAGTTGGGGGATATATTACAGAGGAGGCAGCTATAAGACAGATAGATTTAACAAAAAGGAGGAGAGAATGGAACTGGAGGGATCGGAATCATGATTTCCTCTTTTCAGCCGATAAGAGCTCGGCGAACGGAGAGATAAAGGCCTATTCACAGCCTCGCGTGTGAAGTAAGAGGAAATTAGGGGGAGGGGGACGTGGCAGCACAAAAAGGCGGCTTTCATCAGCCCACAAGGCTGTGGATTTCTGCAAATACACCTAATGTCTCTTTGCATGGAAAGTAGAGCATGTGGAATAACTTTTTTTTTTCATTCACAGATGACAATGTGACATGCAGGGATTGTGAAAGCGACCCAGAGAGATGTGAGTCAGAAGGCAGGTTGAGAGAGGCTCCTGCCTCAAGGCCTGCTGGGAATCAGATTTCCTTTGAAAGATGGAGAGCAAAAGAGGGCCAAATTCACTGACCTTAAGAATAAGACAAATATATATTTCCAGTGGGGGAGTGTAATAGCTTGTGTTTTTGCTCGATGCTCTGCTTGCTGGTCATTTGTGCTGAGCTCTGTGAAAGGGGGCTCGCGGGGAGTTTTGGCAGAGGGAAAGATGCTCCATACAGACCTGGCAGGTTTTCTGTACACATCTGCACCTCCTCATTTGCATTCTCTCAGCTTCTGAAATTAGCAGGGTGAGGCTAATAAAATCATTTTTATAGAAAGCAGCAATATTAGGTCACCATCTGTCACTTGAACAAACCTGTTCTTAACTCCACGTGAACGGTGCAGCTTTAAAACACGCACTAAATGACTTAAGCTCGTAGGCCTTTTTATGCATCACTGGACTACATAAACAGAGACAACTTAAAAGGACAAAAAACGACTTAGTTTCCTAATATTCCTGGTATTCTGCAGAAAAACCTTGCCCAAATACCCTATATAAAATGTGTGCAATTCATCGCAGCAACAATGGCGGCAGTAAAACACCACCAATTTATATGACAAATTCTGATCAAGTGGTAGATTATTGAAGATCTTCTTTTTTGTTTACCAAACATTTTACATCACAATGCTTGTATTGCATAACTGACCCCATATGGCTTTTCTGATGTCATGAATTTGCTCTGTAGCACACCTGGTACAGCTTTCACTCGTGCAACACTTTAGTATGTAATCTGTGAAACATGATTCAATATAAAAAGAGATAGATGCCTGAACACAAGCAAAAATAGCATATTTGCTACAGGAAATATGTATTTATCTCAGATTTCGTTTTAACACAACCAATTTAGTTTAGAATAGGGTTGTGTGAGTGGTGCATTGTTTTTGGTATTTAATCTTTAGGACATTTTATTTCCGAATTATAGCAATATTTACAAAAAACCCTACAATAGAAAGTTGTCAGATTCACATTCTTCTGTTTAAACTAAACATTCTTTTAGTTCCACTCACTGAAAATTTCAAAAAAAGAGCAAGAAACTATGTAGCAATTTAATGGTTTACAGTTTTACATTGAACTTGGGTTAAACAACAACAACAAAAAGCAATTTTTGTATAATTTCAATGTGTCATACATTTTATCGATGATAACATTTAAATCATATTTTTTTCTGTATTGTATATGTACGTGGGAACTGAACAGATGAACGTGACTGAAACATATAATCACGCACATAATCAAGTTCTTAGTCGTTTCATTACATTGAAAATTAAAGTGTATTTTCTTTAAAGAAATAAATCCAGTAAAGTCATTTAGAGCCCCTTCATATACTAATTTTGGCCCAATGCAATTTTCTTTCTACATTTTTGCATTTAAAGACAAACATTTTTATCTTCACAAGGTTCTCGGGGAATTGAACTTACAACGTTGCCATTACTAAAATAGCGATCTACTGTGCTGTTAGAGCTAGAAGAACACTGCAACATATTTAACACCTTGATTGCATTTCCACAGACAAACAGTAGAAGAGACTGATTTATTTTCTTCAATTTATACATGCAGTGTGAAGAAAAGCCTGTCATTTTTCTCAAGTGCCTTTTTTTTTAAACAGCAAAACTGCAGCCAAACATCCTTCATGCAGCAGCTCAATTGCTGTCAGCAACATGGGTGATAAATGAGTGTATGTTTGAGAGAGAATACTGTGTGTTCTTCTGTTAGCGAACAAGCTCGTGAATGCTAAACTACAATATATAAACACTATTAAATGCTTAATAAATAAATGAATTATTTTATTAGTGTTAAATTACTATTAAAATACAACGCTGTTCATGACAACTGTGCATTAGAGATGGTTTATTCAGTCTCTATCAGCCAGACTTTATGGCATGCATTTTCTCCAGCTCAGTGCACATTATGAATGCAGTATAGAATCCTCATTAAAGTCAACGGGTAACTTAGACTGCGAGACGTAACACAGTTAAATCATAAGGTGCCCGGAAGACACATAGGCAGACGTGGGCATTGGATATCTCTGTAATTCAAATGTACAGCCGAGCATGCTGGGAGTTTGGAATAATGATTTGTATCTTGGTAATGAGGTACCTTAAATAAAACGGATCTTCCAAAACCCTGCAGTTCTACATCCAGGTTCAGCATCGAGAGGTTACCGTTATACTGACCTATGACTGCAATCAGTATTGTTGGAAGGGAGCTGTGTAAATCAGCTGTTTTGAAGTTTGTTAGGTCCTCGCTGTTTTGATTTTTTGTGACTGGATGTGATGGCAGACCCGTGGGCTGGAATCGCTCTGCTATTGCCGTTTTACATAAGCACTCCAGTATTAAGTGGCACTTCTCCAGAACACAGGCTTTTCTGCACAAGAGAGAGAGAGAGGGAAAATGAGAGAGAAAAAAAGAGCGAGAACGAATAGAGACTCACAGGTATTTATAATGGCAGTTCACAGGGGCTACGTTCACACAGTCAATGTTTTACTAACACGGTCTCAAATTGTCCTGTTCATAAAACAGCTCACAGTAGCGTTTAAATACTGTGTGTGATGGATAACTGAAGTCAGTGCTTTTTTCCATTCACATTTATTCCAGAAGCCCTGAATAACGCCTGTAACCATAGTGACAGACTAAAGTAAATATCAAAGATGCATCCATAATACTGCAGTGTCTTATCACATATGACACAACGGTGTTTAATATGAGTCCATGCAAGATATGAGCCCATGCATTTTCAGTTTTTAATAACTGAGCGTTTTGATTGATCTCTTTTAGTAATTTGAGTTTAGAATTTACGTTCCAAAACCTATGGATGACAGCTTATACATTATCATGATAGTGATCACGATACTATCATGATATCATGATAGTGTATAAGGCCTCATCCATAGGTTTTGGGCATTGTATTCAGAAATAATTATAATGCTGATTTCATGCTCAAAAAGCATTTATTATCTATATTAAAGCCAGTTGTGCTGCTTAATATTTTTGTGGAAACTGTGATGCATGATTTTAGGATTCTTTGATTAATTGAAAGTTCAAAAGAATAGTGTTTTTTTTTTTTTTTTTAAATAATAATATCAGTAGTGTATCTCTACTGGCCTCATGCATGTGTGTATTTATATATACATATATATGAGCAAGCTAGTTCAGGTTTTACAAAGAGAATGACACACACAGAGAGAGACAGAGATATTTTGTGGTTAGGTGCCATTTGGCACATAACATTTTTCTCTGGAGCTTCCCAGCAATACAGCTGACATTTAACTGCTGTTTCCCTTATGAGCTAGTTTTCGGTTTCTACAATTGCTAATATGTTGAACAAAGACTTTTATACCCTAACAAGCCTGACATAATCATTTGTCTTTGCTCCCACCCGTCCTTGTGATCCTTTTCTTTGGGATGATATGAAGAACAGAGGTTGACGGCCCAGGCAAAGGGTTTATCCGTCCCTCTCTCTGATGGAGTCCTGAGAGGTCTAAAAGACCGCATGAATGATGGCGGTGAAGAGGGTGTTTAAATTTGCGAGAAGGGCTATAATAAATTAGGAGCTGGCTCAGCCAGTCAATTACGGTGGCTTTCTCGGCCCTCCCTGGGCATAAACTTTCCTATTCAACACCTCGAAATACGATTCATTCTCATCTGATCGAATCCATTTTGATGTCGCGGGCAACGTTAGTAGGTCAGTTTAAGTTCCCCCAAGAGAATGTGTGGTCACGATGTCGAATTGGGGAGTTTGTAGGACAGCAATTCAATGAGTTCTTACAGAATGTCAATCTGTAGTTGTAGGGTGAAAATGTTGTGGATGTTTATAGCATCTTTTACCCAGAATAAGTATGTGTGCAATAATAATGTGTCGGTTGTGGGTTTAGCATTGCATAAGATACAGTAAGGCTGAAAATAAGGTTCTTAAATTAACGTCAGTAGTTCTTTTAGGGCTGTACATAAAGCTTGGCCTAATGGTGAGTCAATCTGTGATTACAGGATTAGCACTACAGGTTGAATAGCTTGATAGTTTGATCAATATTGTGGTGAGGTGAGAATTTATCAGATGATATTAAGCTGTTGGTGCTATGGACATTTGTATAAAGCCTACATTTTATGTGGAAGCACATTTGTGGTTAATTTCTTGACACAAGAGTAAAAGTGTTGAGATGCGATGAGAGAATGATAACAGCCGTTGCTAATGTGTTGGGCGTGTATTTTCCCCACCTTCCAGCTACTGTGATTAATCCTCTACGGGTGAACCAGAACATGTGGCGGATCTGGTATTCAACCAACTCAAAATGGCCAATCACACACTTTGTTTTCCCACTTAATGGCTAACACTCTACACATTAATTAATGGATTTATGGAGCTTCAAAATAATGGCTGCTATCTACCAGTATAGCCAAGCTTGGAAAAGCCAGGATACATTTTTAAAGAACTCAGACTGTGTTCATCTGAAATAAAAAAGTCATATATACCTAGGATGGCTTGGGGGGTGAGTAAAATATGCCATAATTAAAATTTTGGGTTGAAATGTCCCTTTAAAGGGGTCATCTGGTGCCACATGCAGTTTTACAAGCTGTTTGGACTGAAATGTGTGTTGGGAGTGTGTGTACACAACCACCCTACAATGATAAAGATCCACCA
>JAUCMT010000032.1:987281-1005458 GCA_032357475.1 Enteromius thamalakanensis
GTTTTAAGCAATGTACAACATGTATATATCTGTAAACAACTCAAAAAAAGTGTTTTAGGGTGTTGTGACCCTTTAAGGAGGGTGGAGAGAGAGAAAGAGAGAGAGAGAGAGAACGATAAACATATTGTTTTTCTTCTTATTATACATGAAGTCCATGAAGGGGCAGAAGTGGTTCCGCATGTGCTGTGTATTCCAGAAGTCTCCAGAGTATTCTCCTCATCAGCAAACATCTGTGCACTGCTGTAAATAAACAACAAACAGTCCATAAACAACAGCACCACACTACCCTTACTCCTGGATGCACTGATCTGATTTGCCACTGGCATGTAAGAGCGAGAAACCATAGATTAAATTATTTTCTTTTCATCTTGAATGAATCTGAATTTAATAAATAAGCTATTTTGGTCTGCTAGATATTGACTAAAAGTGTTTGCGCTTCTTTCTAGCCAGCAGCCTTTTCAGTATAAACTGCAGGAAACACACACACACACAAACAAGGTTCTTAGATCTCCCGGATATATGATCAACAAACGCTCTGGGATCCTGATATGACAAATTTGGCTGCTTAACTCTCATAAACATTCAGAAACTCTATCAGACAGAAAAACACTCATCAGCGGCACTGAGCATACATCAATTATTTTGAAACATTTCGTATAAGAACATTAAAGCGATGCCACAGGACTATTCATTATAGTGATTTTACAGTTCAATGCAAAATAAGTGTTACTTTTGTTGACTTGTAGTAAAAATTATTTATATGAGAAAAAAACTGTAGAATAAGCCTTATTTTCAAAGAAAATATCTTAAATGTATTCCTTTCTTACCCTATGGGGTACGTAAGTCTTGTGTTAT
The DNA here is from genome assembly GCA_032357475.1 of Enteromius thamalakanensis. Lineage (NCBI taxonomy): Eukaryota > Metazoa > Chordata > Actinopteri > Cypriniformes > Cyprinidae > Enteromius > Enteromius thamalakanensis. The sequence continues at coordinate 988,137 of JAUCMT010000032.1, forward strand.
TATATGCATGGACCTTGACTAGACGTATGCTTAAAACAAAAATGATCTATTTTCATGACAGGAGGCCGACCCCCTTAAATATAGTAAAATCAATATAATGCATGTCTTTGAATGGATCATTACTTTCTAAAACCTTTGCAACAGCATAATTGTAAATGATAGTTCAGTAAACATTTAGCTGTGTCTGCTAAAACAAGCATCACTGTTATTCGTGCTTAGGGACTTGAACACTCTCCTTAAGTATTATATTTACGTTTTAAACACCACAACATTTGCTCTACTTTAAATGATACCTACTGGGGAACTCTGGGCTATTACTTTTCTAAGCAAATAAATATTTTTCATGGTGTATGGTAATACAGGTGCAAATGCATTAAAGAATTGACCTCGTGAGTCATATCTAGAGACCAGACAATCACAGACCCGTTTACACCTGATATTAACATCTGTTAATCCGCTTATTTCATCACACTCTATGTCACTTGCAGGGGTGCTGAGTGCAATGCAGGAATATTATTGAATTGAACTACTGAACTAAACAAACTCACACTACACGTATTGGAAAGGAAATTAAATGAAAAGGATAAAAAACAGCTGTGATTTACACTGCAATCTGTGTGTTTTAAAGATCAGAAAGGTATGAATTTTTTATTTTAGTGGGCTTTCTTATAACACATCGCACAGGAATTACAAGGAAATACGGTAACACTTTGTTTTGATGGTCCTTTTTGAACAAGCTGTTGACAATAAGTAGCTTTGCATCTACATGTCAACTTACTCTCTTAAGAATATTAGTACAGTCACTAATTAACATCTTCTAACTCTTTATTCTGATGGTCTCCCAAAAGACGGTTTACTTATAAGTAATTTTGCAAGTACATTTCAACTTATTCTAACCCTAACATCGCCAGTCTACTAATACTCTGCTAGCACTCTATTGAGAGTTAGTAGATATGTAGGTGCAATGTTACTTATAATCAACAGAATATGTTAAAGGGACCATCAAAATGGGAAATAAAATGACTTGCGCCTTTGGGTTACTGTTTTTTTTTTTTGTTTTGAACTTGCTCGGTAGCCCACCCAGTGCAACATTGGACTTGCAATGTGAAGCACAAGTCCCATGAGACACAAGTTACAATAAACAAGCTCAAAAAATTGTAGAACTTAAATAATTATGTGGTTTATTAAGCAGTACTGTTTTTACTGTATCTCACATATGTTTTTGTTATCACTATTGGTATGGTTTAGGGTTGGGTACGTAATCCACGTACGTAATTTTATTTACAATATTTACGGTTGGAACAAGCAGGGTAGTTAATGGCAAACAGGGACATCAGAAGCACAAACAATAGAACAATCCAAAGAGCGTAGCAGTGGTCAGACGATCGGCAAACGTAATCCAATTGGGCGAGGCAAGATAGAGAGGTCGAGAACATTAATCCAAGATGAGAACACAGAAAAACGCAGGGAACACATGAAAGCAAGTCCAAACAAGATAAGGGGGCGGAGAAACTAATGGGTTGCCATAGCGACAGACATGGTGGGTGGAGACAACTGTTCATAATAAAAGTCCTTTAACGGGAACGGAGAGACGTACAAGCAAAGAACATTGTCCGAGCTGGAGTGCCCTCTGGAAGTTTCCAAGGGCAACTCCAGTGAAGCTCGTGACAGCAATAGTATTACATTTCTAGAGACACTCATTGGACATTTAATTTCTGCCCTTCCCTGATATTTAAAGAACAACATCCAATGTAATTAAAATGTTGCCACTTTCACATTCTCCTCTGTTTTAGAGAAAATTGAACATGGTTGTAGTGCCACTCTCTGGACATTTCACCTGAGCATGCTTTGAATATAATTTTGGAGAAATGTCACCAAAAACATCATCAATGAGCCTAGGATGGTTTCGTAGATTTATAAGGCCATATCCTGATATGGTCCTCTGGTTTGTGACCTTGGTTGAGTCAGAAATTGATAATGTTTTAAAAGTGTAGCAGAGTCTTAGTGTTTACAAGTCTTATGGATAACTTATATAGCTGACTCTGCTCATTAAACGAGGGCAAAGGAAATCATTTTACCACCACACATTAAAGACTGCAGCTTTAAAATAGGTTCAAAGAGCAAGTTAGTTTGAGAAAGACATTTGAAATTAAATCTAAAATGGGTTCATGCAGTTTCATGGCTGATTTTGCTTTTCTCGAGAGCACATCTTTAAAGCCATGCTGTATGCAGAGACCGAGCCCTGCAGAAACATGCGGTTCTTTCTCAATCCAGCGTCCACACTCCCTGTCTCCTGCATCGCAGCTCCAGGCTTGATAAAGATGGAATGTGTCCTACAAGCCTGTTACGCTGCACTACGCATCTCGATATGCTAGGCTGCTAATCTGACACTGATAGCCATCAAACTGTCACCACTGGGGAGAGAAAATACTAGCATGAGCACCTTATTTTCCACATAAATAATCTCTCCTCCCCAGATGCATCAGACCAAAACTAGCTTTGTAATTAATTTTTTTAGGGGGGTAAGTTTTTGCCCCCTCTTCTCTTTTATGTTGAGAAATGTTTCACCTTAGATCTCTGCGCAGTTGCCACATGATCTGTCAGTGCATAGACTTGCTGTGCATGTTCTGCTCTCAAAGAACTGAAAATGATAGATATCACACTACCCAATCGCTACATGCAAAGACATATAACAGATACTTACAGAAGATCAATGCATGATGGAAACTTGACTTGCATCAAAGAAAACCCCCATGACTTATGAGATTTTTTTAATATCGACATAATTGTTTTTTTTTTCATGTTCACGAATAGATTAAAATCTGAATAAAAGGAGGTTTGGCTTAAAAGAATATTTAACTCTTAAAAGAATCAATTCTAATAGGTTTTTAAGATTGTGCAATCATGGAAATGTTATTGTTTAGGAACTCTTGAACATAAGTTTTTATAACTTCAATGTATTGGAGGTCTTACATAAAACTCACTCACACGCTCTTAAAAACACCTCTTTTTGAGATCTGCTGTCGCCAAATTGCTATAATTATAATAAGCGGCGCGCACACATTTTCGCTTGACCACAGATTATCACTCAGTGTTGTGATTTTAATGTGCTGTCAACTTAAAAATGGTTATTTTTAATATACGTACAGTAAATTGCATTTTTTCTGTTGCATTTGTTTTCACGCTCCATCTGACTTCCGTGTGAAAGCAACATATCTGTGTATGTGTGTTACCATGCTAATTTTAATAAACATCCTGCATGTGCACAAATCATACTGAAAACAATATTGTAATATTTAAAAACTGTTTACTAAAAATAACTTTTTTATCTTTGGAATAGTTGTATATGCTATTTTTGAAGTACATACATTTAATCATGAGTGATGTATTGTAAAATGTAAAAAACTGTTGGAGGGCAAAAAAAAAAAAAACCCAAAAAAATCAGACAATCATAAGTGATCTTACTTTTGTGGAGTTAAGACGGGTTGGAGGTTCACATAATTAAAACAAAAGTTATTTGTAATAAGTTTTTAAGAAAAAAAACAAAACAAAAACCTTTGTTTCAATAATTCTTCTTATTTATTTTGTTTTTTCTAAGAAATATCTTATACTTTCTTATACTCTTACATGGGCATCATGTAGAGTTTCAGACTAAATTTCACAGTCTGTAAAAAAAACAACAACAACTAAAAAGATAATAAAGTCTGCAATCAAAAGTCAGAGATCTAAAAGTTTAAAAGTCTGAACTCAAGAAACACAAATTCTTCAAGTTCAAACTACTACCCATATATTTATACATGCAAATTTTACTTTAACAATTATCTCACGCAAAGAAGAATGTTTTAGGAACATTGCTGCTTTAACAATTTTTCTAAGAGCTGCGAAGTGAACTCTGAGGAATATACATTTTATCTGGAAATGGCTGGAAAAAAAGAATACCTTCCATATCCTGTATTTATCTCTAGTTCAAGTGGAGTTCCTACGTTTCCCCTTAAAGGACATGGTGGAAGGGAAAAAAAAATATTTGTGGAAAGATTTATTTATTTGTTTTTTTCAATCTTTTGCTTTATCTCGCAAAACTTTAGCATTTTCTGGTGTAACCAGTTGAGTTTCCAGTGGTTTAGACAGCTCTCTACATTCATAATGGAGCAATTCATAGTTTTTCTTTGAATTTGGACTGAAGTGTAAATAAATACGGTCAGTGCTTAGTTCAAGGCACAGTTTTGACGTCAGTGAAAGACACCTAAAAAGGATATTACATTAAAAAAAGGATTAGGTGTGTTCGACCTGAGGCGGCGTTGCAGCAACCGATCAATGTATGACATCAAAGGAGAGTGATCATAACACACATATGGAAGCATCAGCTGTCAAACACATTGGATATGGCTGTAACGCCACTTCAATCGAACGCATCTGCATAGTGCTTCGCGCTTTTGTTGGCATCTGCACAGACAATAGATGTGTTCGACTTGAAGCGGCACTGCAGCCGGTGTACAGTCGGTGTATAACATCAAAGTACCGCGAGAGCATTTGACAGCTGATGTTTCTATATGCATGTAATGATCGCTCTTGCTTTCGGTCTCTGCAGTACCGCCTCTAGTGTAAAGCGTAAAGTAAACACAAAGTGTTTATCTGAGCTCAACTGGTTATGTCAGAGAACGCAAACGTTTTGTGAGAGAGCACAAAAAAAATAAGTTAATAATAAATTCTTTCCACCTTGAATTTTTTTTTTACCCACCCTGATTTTTTTCCTTCACAAAGTCCTTTAAGGGGCTTCGTAAGTTCCTGACCATTTATGTATTTTCTAATCCAATAATAATTCAATAATTTCCATGCTGCTCCAGCAGATTATTGCTGAACTGATTCTGGTACAGCACATGGCTATGCAAAAATGTCAACCAGTATGGTCATTCTGGTGAAACTGTTAAGAAACCTTATGGGGACACCAGCATATCAACATCCATAAAACAGCATATGCCTTTTTTAAATTTAAGTAAAATTCTTTACAGCTGTGCAGACCAGCCGACTGCTATCAATCCTTAGCACATTTCAATAAGCTATAAAAGTAGGGTTGAACTTATGATGCACATTTATGTAGATGAGATTTCACACCCCTCATCTGTTCCCCTTTAAAATCCTCTTATGTCCTCCTAGATAAATCTTTGGATTCAGCAACTTAACATGGTTCCTTCCCACCACCACATGGGACAACAGCTAGTAAACAAATCATCAAAAATACCATCAATACTATTCATCAATGCTAGTGAACAAGAGGTTTCCAAGATTTCAAATAAATGTGTTATATTAAGAGATAATAAGAAAACAAAGGCAATAACTTATAATGATCAATCAATCAATGATCAAATGATCAATCAACCGATAAAACAAATAAACAACAGGGAACATGGCAATAAATAATAAAAAAAATTCAGTGACATTAATCTATCTGCTCTTAATAATAATAATGTCCTCTAAATTATGATACCATCATTCGTGGAACATTTATTTTCAGTATTTATATTTTTTAACTTTTTCAATTTTAAAAGTTGTAACTTGTTTCAGAATGTTCACGAAACAAAGTAACATTCCAGTGGTGTTAGCAGACTAATGAAATGGAATATTAACATTCCTAACATTTGTATAACCAAGCCAAAAAAAAAAAAAAAGTATTACATTTAACTAACTGGTCATAATGTGCAAAATATTCCTTTTACATGTTTTTGCGCACTGGGAACAGGCATGAAATGAAATCTCAAACTTATATCATTTTACGTAGTCGTTAAAGTTCATTTTCTTGTATGATATTGACCAGTTTTGCAGGCAATTCCATTGTGGTCACAGCAATTGATCATGTTAAAGCATAAATGACAGTTTCATTTCTCTCAAACAGGAAGATGGCCGCTACTTTGCTAATTTCCACTGAGCCTGTTACGGTGCTCGGTTGTAAGCAAGTATTCCCTGTGGATGCAGAAATGGATGTATTGTGCTGCCATTGATTATGTAGCTGCTGTGTGATAAATATGTCACAGCGTCTAAGAGTGTTATCGAGTGTGGTGGCATGTGTGAGAGGAGTTGCAAGCGATCAGGTAAGCACAGGATATTGTTCAGTAGACAGTTGCCCAGCGGAGAGCAGCAGCGCTGAGCCACTACCAGACTCTGCACTCTTGACCAGGATGCTTATTTTTCTGTTTCTTTATTTTTCGTTATTAAATAATAATTAAAATCTATTTGCATTTATGTTGGGTTTTTTTTTTTGCGGATGCAAAGATCCACTACATTTATATTTGAGTAACTTGCCAGTGTAGTCTGCAGCACAACATTTGACTTAACTGATAGCAAATAACAGTAGTGTTGTATTATTTATTATATTGTTTTTTATTGATTTATTTATTTTTTATATTGAGCATTTAGCCAGACAATGCATAAATGATTATAAGCAACAACTGAGAACTATCTTAAACTTTTGTAATTTATATAATGTAATCTTATCATATTATATTACAAATAATGATAACATAAATATCTATTTCATAATATTTTTGTAATCACTTTCACATTAAAAAAATTTTTTTAATACGTTTTGTTTTAATATGTTGCTGTATCATTTTAAAATATGCAATTGATTAATAAGCTAAAGTACTAGCTAAAGGCCCTAGGTGAGATAAACAAATTGGGCCCACTGGTGTAAAAACAGTGAGAAGCACAAAAAAAGACAATTTCAAGATATTCACTGTATGCTGTGGAATAAACACAGAGGCAGCACAATCTGAGCGGGTATCACAAAACATCAGAACTTTGACAACAGTTATGGATATACCTATGAAACATATCAAGCTTAATATTTATATTTATATGTACTCAATATACTTTAATGATGTGTTATTAGTCCTGTCCTGCATGCACTGCAACCCAGTTATGATGGGGCTTAAATACCTCCCATCGAATAAATGTCACTACCTAATAGTTTTGTGATGTTGATGTCATAATCTATTAAAACATTTATTTCATATTATAATACATAATCCCTTTATTTAGTTTTTACCATTGTTTACCTATAGTAACCGTGTTTTGTGAGTTTATAATCATGGTGTTAGGGGAAAAACAGTAAAAGACCCTAGGACCAGGTGCATTGCGTTGAAATGAAAACCCGGAGTCCGAAATGTAATTAATTGAAGAAAAATTTACTGAAGAAAATAGATTGCAGTCTCATCAACAGAAATCAGCTTCAGTCCTCATGTAAAGTTCGTAGACTGCTCTGCTCACATCTTACAGACATAAAGATATATACTGTACTCTAACAAACGTCACTAATTACGTACATACATTCGTCACCTTTGTGGACGGGAGAGAGAGAATTACAAAAGTCTGCTCCAAGGCTAACTAGCTCACTCCAAGCGTCTTATCAGTATAGCTGGGTAAACAGTCTATGCAGAAATGAAGTAAAATATAGGCTAGAACTGAATTTAGCATAATCTCTAATATCTTATACATAAGTGTCACAGTTGATTCTCCAGAGGATCGTGATCTAGAGGAAGACACAATAAAGACACAAAGCCAGGCTCCGTTCGACCTCGGGGCCTCAGTCAATTCACAGAGACTCTTATGGATGGCATTACTTATTAAATCAAACATTTCATCACATCTGAAATAAATGTATGTAATTTAATGAGTTAAATACTGATTCGTTGTATGATTATAATAACAATTTATATTACATAAAAATTAAAGAGAAGGAAATTAATAATGAGAAAGAAATTAATTAAAGTGAGGATATTGTTTCTCCATACGGCGTCACTACATTGTCGTCTTTAATAATTAATTTTCGTAATGGATATTTTAATAGGCTATTATTTTATATTGTTTGGCGAACTGTCCGGGGGACAGGCAGGGAACCCGGCGGCCTGGTCCCCGTGTGCCCCCCGAAGGAAGTGGAGAAACTTGGAGAAAGAAAATGCATTCTTCGATAGAGTCGGCTTTGGCTCGGATGGCAGACGGGGAGGCGGAGGAAGGAAAAAAACGCAGATGCCGAGGATAGGAAGAGCGTGGGATTTAAAGCGGAGAAAAGGAGATTCGTGGGGTAATCAGTAATGGGGAGATTGGTGGCAGCTGCAATCGTTCGTGCGTGCTCCTCCTGAAATCTGATTAATTGCTTAATCATCATTTTAAGGCACTTCAGTGGCTCTTTAATGTTACCTATGTTTTCTCAATGTTAAAATTCTTTTTAATATATCATTAAAAAGCGTGACAGAGTCTTTATCACTTTATTAAATTAAGCTAAACAAAAAGAGTTTACGCTCAGAAGCCGTGATGTTTAGGCTTGTCAAAACCTCTGGACAAAATCTGTCCAGTCAGTTTTTTTACGTACCTTGTTCCGTCAAACGGTAGAAATTGTTTTATACAGTACACTGCTCTGGGTCAACACAATGCTTTTCTAATGAGGCACTGACTCCGCCCACACAGCTATGATGTGACCCCGACCAAGTCCAAGTGGTGCTTTGGCTGCTGTGAATGATTTTAATCTTTTTTCCGCTTTTATTTATAGTGTTGTTTTTGTATTTATTACTGTTTTCAGTTATTTGTCATTTACGAATTATACAGATCTATTCTTTTAACAAAATATTGTGCTTTTTTTTCTTAGCATCGTTGTTTGATGTCGTTGAATTGTATTGTGTTTAATCAGGTCTGTGCATTACTAAAGCACTTGAAAATTCACATACATCCTCGCACTGTACATGCAACAGTACATACAAAATATCCATATTATACCAGCATTTGCAGGCCCCAGGCAACTGCCTGCATTTCCTGTTCGATGGGCCGGCACTGTATATATATATATATATGAATGTTTGTGTATTTTAAACCTTTTACATTATTCTAGAATTTTTGCATTTCTTAATTGTTTTACAGTATATTCTACAGTAGGCTGCTTAATGATTCCCGACACCCGTAAAATATGCTGGTGAACAAGGTGCTTCAAAAGATTCTTTACAATGATGACATACAAACCATTTTTGTTAAATGTTCTTTAAGAAACCATCTCTTACCTTTTATAATCTGAAGAAACTTCTTTCGCCACAAAGAACCTTTTGTGAAATAGACCGGTTCTCCTGATGTTAAAGGTTTTTTGGAACCATTTGGACAAAAAGGTTTTTCTACATCATCATGATGCACCTTTATTTTTAGAATTGTATGTGTTGTGTCAATGTGATGGACTTTTAAAGCATATGCGCATATGCCTACAACGATACTGACAAATAAACATAAACCTAACTGAGAATTATCCACTGGAGTATAATGTGTCACAACCCAAAATCAAGTAAACAAGAGGTTATGAATACTCAATATGTAAATGACATGTAATTTGAAACTATTTATTGATATAATGACTGGAGAAAAATTCAGACTTACAGTAGGAAAACATTTGTCAGGTGCTTGAGAGATCTCTTTGAGAAACTGACATTTCCCCACAGGAAATTGATTCATTATGTCATACGAGCCCCAGTTTATCACTGCCAGAGCTCGCCCTATGAGTTACAAGATTGATGATGGATATTTAACATGTATGAATGCATTTCCGGGGGGGAAGTTTGTTGTTACCCGCCCAGATTCTTTCTGCTATAATATCATTTGATGACCTTTAGTAACCTTACATTTGTTTTCATACAGGAAATCAATATTACATTTATTTATATATCAGATTCTACAGCTCAGTACTAAAACACAGTGATGGTTTTATGCTTATAGAAAATAAGCAAAGGTGTTTTTTCTATACTTGATTTATTGTACAATTTAGTCATACTGACATATGGACACTCTTTTTCCAATGACTGTTTAATAATTACATGATTTTTTAAAACTATAATGATCACAATGGACAGGTTATGCTCATTACGTTTTCCGGTTTTGAAGTGACATGAGTGAAAACAGCGACTGAAACCCTAGACACTTTTAAACTGGAACAGAAATTTCCTCAAAATTACCAACAAAAAGGGATATCTTGTTCATATTATAGTAAATCCACATGGAGAGGTTGTTTGATTATGTTATCGTGTATTCCTCTTCTTCTCTGTTTTGTAAAAGACTGAGAGATTTGTGCGAGCGTCTCAATTCCCCCCTCTTCTTTTGCAGAAAATGCTTCAAGGGATTAGTTCCAACCACTCTCTATTCATTTACTCTCTTTTTCCTTTCTTCATCTGTACTATTTTTACATTCCACAAACCAGTTCATGACAGATTTTACTTGTACGGTTGTTAAAACCACAACAGTTTTCAGCAGTAGCCTGTGCTGTAGGTGATATTTGAAACAACACCAATTAAAAGTACTTGCTCTTGTCCTATACCTTCGAGAGTAGACAGTCATGTAAAGAGAGTGTGTGCCGGTGAAATAGTTTTATTTGTACTGTCTTGAGGGATAATTTAAATGATAGAACCTCCAGCGAGTGTAAGTAAAACTCTGAATCGAGCTCTAGTCTGACATATGGTGAGTCAACAGGGGCAAACTGCTGACTGACCCAAGCAAAACACTTCAATCTCTCTATGCTGTGCTTCACTGCTCCCCAGGGCTTGATTGATTGATTCGCCAGCCAATCAGAACACATCAGTCCCCAACACTAAAGGCATCCATTTATATACAGCCTGTCAAGCAGACTCACAAAGGGAACGCTGTTGTGTGGCTTGCACTCTAAAAACATACCTTCTGTAAGAAGCTTGGATATATATCTATTATACGCTCGAATGGGTTGAGTCCAAGCAAACAGTAATATACTTTTCTCCTTCCAATTTCTTACATTACACTGTTATTTGACATTCGCTACACTGGTACCTTATCACATATTAGTTAATTTTCTTTAAGCTAGTATTTCAGCTTTCACCCTACAGTGTTACCGACTCAAAGTTACTGTTTCTTTACACACAAAATGTTTAATGTCACACAACTTCTGATGCCTCACACTTAAACGCCAGAACCACATACAGTAGCAAATCTGCAAAACCAATTCTTTGCTTTTGATTCAACTTTTAATTTTGCAAACAACAACAAACAATGTTTCCAACGGTTTGCTTTTGTGATGTGCTTTAAGAGATGTGAAGCATTTTGCCTGTTCAGAAACAAATGTAGAATTGTATTTACTGCATGAAAAAAGAAGTGTAATAACATGTATTATTGAATTAGCACCTGTAGTATACTTAAATTCTTAAACAGCATTTGCCAATATTAAAACTGTACTTGCAGATAATTTAATATTAATGAAATAAAAGTCAATTAATTGCACTTAAAAAGATTTACTTGCATTACTGTTTTAATACACTTTAGTACACTTTTAAAAAAGTATACTTTATAATAATGTCAAATAAAGATTTACTTTTTTTAAGTTAAGTTTTTTAAGCAAGTGATTTAAGTTAATAAAGCTACTTGATATTTTTTTTATGTTATATACATTTTACTAGTATTTACTATACTATATATATATATATATATATATATATATATATGTGTGTGTGTGTGTGTGTATGTGTGAAATACATTACATGCAAACTTTAATAAAAATTATATTGAAATCAAGTCAAGTCACTTTTATTTATATAGTGCTTTTACCAATATAGTAAAGTAGGAGAACAGAGTGATAGTTATGTATAATGACGAGAGTTACACTATTTATTTATCAAATGCAGAGACGGTTTCTGTAGTCAAGACAATGATAATCACTAGAGATCAGGTGTCCCCAGAACAAGAACACTTTAGAAAAAGAACATTATAGATTACTATAATGCTTGCTAGTACATTTAGCAGTTTATTATAACTATTATTTAAAGACTAGTAATTATGAAATGCCATATTAATATATAAGTGGGTATTAAATTAATTGCATTTAATATCAATTTACACGTATTTTCATTTAGTAAAAACTAAATAAAACATTGACCAATTTATTGACCAAATCCAAGCATGTGATGAATGCATATAGGAAGATTTACTTATATTGATATACACTGATATTGATACAATGATATTCGTTTATTTCTCTGGAAAGCATAGTGTAGAAGGTGAGATGTTAATAAAGCTTTTTTTTTTCTCTCTCTCTCTCTTTCAGGGGGTATATTTGAATCCATCGAAAGTGGCCCATCTGGTGCTGAAGAACTTGCCTTTAAGTTTGCTTTAAATACAATCAACAGGAACAGAACTTTACTGCCAAACACCACACTCACATACGACATCCAAAGGATAAACATCCATGACAGCTTTGAGGCCTCCAGAAAAGGTAAAGCCATCTCCAGCTGTCAGCTGTCTTCTGCGAGACCCTACACGATCAGAGACAAATGCGCTGTGATATATATGAGGAAGGACGTGGGCTTTAGATTGAATTCATTTAACCACGGGGGGACATCAGTGGCCGTCTGGTGCATATGCAGAGAGAATTGATTGGTTTTAGGTAATGAGTCAGAAGGGGTGATTCAGTGAACTACTGATACCCCTGAGACAGGTTCGCAGGCTGCAATCATCTGTCATTTACACGCTGGGGAAACATCTGAATTCTCTTATAATGATTATACACTCCATTAGCCGCTGCCACTGTAACTGTGCTTTTTCCATGCCAGTTTATTTAAAGATTACAAAGACGCAATTAAAAAACAGTGGCTTTGCCAAAAAAAAAATGATGGGGTATAAAAGTAAATGAGTTCAGCATTACTGTTGTTGCAATAAATATTACTTTGGACACTGAAAGCAGCTATGAATTGGGCTCTGGTGTTTCTATTTTAACAAAATCAGAAAATAAATGATATTAAATCTTTTGCGCTCTGTCTCCAGCTTGTGACCAGCTCTCTCTGGGTGTGGCGGCCATCTTCGGTCCCTCCCACAGTTCTTCGGCCAACGCGGTGCAGTCCATCTGTAACGCTCTGGGGGTGCCACACATCCAGACCAAGTGGAAGCACCAAGTGTCAGACAACCGGGACTCCTTCTACGTCAGCCTTTATCCAGACTTTTCTTCCCTCAGCAGAGCCATCTTAGACTTGGTTCACTTCTTCAAGTGGAAAACAGTCACTGTGGTGTACGATGACAGCACAGGTGAGGTCTTGACGCTTTAGCACTCGTAGTGTGTTGTGATTATTCTCCAGCCATCCTTAGGCAGACTGACCCTTTGGCCTGTACCGTGCACCATTCCCCGGTCTCCGTCTGGCCTACAGTATGGCCAAACCCCCCTGGTTGACAGGCTCTGTTAGAACAGTAGGCAGCAAGTGCTACCACAGTGAGGGGTACATATGCCATATGCCAGAGGTCGCCTCAGGAGCAAACTTGCCAACTAGAGTATTTGCTGCCAGATTTCCCAAAGCATTCAGCCTTATTCATGATTCTGCACAGCAACAACACGCTATTATTCTGTGATGTCGTGTTCATACAAATGTGGCCCAAATAGAGACCAAGGCACACTGCTTAGATTTAAACAGCATCTTTAATAATACTACAGCTTACACTGTAGGTTTATACACTGTCCGATTAATTCAGAGTAACACTAACAAATTAAATCAAACCAAATTGTTAAATGATTCTGATTATTGCATTTCACATATGGTGTTTTATAAAACAATTAATAATCCATTCCCCGCTTTCACAGACCAGGCTTAAGCCTAGTCCAAGACTAACTGTAAATCTGAGCTCTTTAAACCAAAAGAAACTTGCACTGACGGATCTTAAAACATGTCAGTGCCTTTGTTTTGTCTTAAGATGCACACCAGAATGCTTTTTTTATGGCATGTTTATCAAAATGACTTGCATATCCTAATTGAACTATGGCCTAATCCTGGCTTAGGCTAAATCATATCTATGAAACTGGATATGCAATAATAAAAAAAAAGTTTAGCTGTTTCTTTAAAATTCATAATTATGACATAAATATAGTACTGACTCAAATAAAGGCTGATGTTTTTTTTCTTGGTAATACATCTGAAAAAACGCAGTCATCTTATGTTTGGGCCTGACATGTCAGTAATACACACACAACAATAGGTGGCGACAAATACACGTAAAAAAAGTGTGTCATGAAATACCTACCTGGTCTCATGGCATAAACATACCTGGGCACACTTGCTAGCTCACGTGATACGGCTCTACACTTAGGCGTTGGAAAGTTACGGTTTCCATGCAGCTGGTTCGACAAAATGGATCATGTTCATGTACTAGACCAGTCTTTTAGTGCCACTCAGTGGACTCTTTAAACTGCAGAGAAAAGTGCAGTAAGATACATAAAGATGGTGTGACACAAAAATTGCACTGAGGTACATATGTGTTGTAAACATTGCAAGAAAACAGAAGAAAAAAGACTTTAGAGCCTGATGGGACCAAACTTCGTCCCTAAGCGATTTTAAAACGTAAGACGATTTCAATTACATGTATTTATTTACTTGATTTATTTACTTGAAATGTCTCATGGACCACTAGCAACATTTGTAGCTGCTGAAATCATTTCTTTTTAATTTAAACATGCAGATTAACAGCTAGAAATAAGATAGACAATATGATGGAGAGGATAATGGTTAAATACTCACACACTGATTCACAATAGGTGGCTGTTCTGAGGTCTGCCTCAGAATCACTACTGGAGTCTTTCTTTCCACGCTGTACAACAACTTCAAGAACGAATGCAAACAAGCAAATCAATAGCCGTAATGGCATTCCCTAATGGCTCAGCTCTGAAATGGCAGAAGTGGACTGGCAGCCTGCAACACAAAGCTCTGTCAACACTGCTCAGCTGTTAAATTCAATATTGTGTTAGAAATGAATGGCAGTGCACACAGCATTTTTTTTTTCACATGCCATACAACCTTAAAAAAAAAAAAAAAAGTTCTTAGGGGGTTTTTGCAACAATGCCATAAAATAAAAGTTTTGGGATCCACAAAGAAACCTTCAGGAATTTTTAGTGTAAAGAACATTATACACACACACACACACATTACTGTTTACAGACACTCTTTTACAGACACTTTTCTCTTTTTTGTCTAGTGGATCCATGAATTATATGAACTATAGATACCTGTAAAGAATCTTTAGATACAACACGTACAGTGTTTGACAAAAGAATAATAAAGGAAGTTTAAGGTAGCTCATATATATCAGTGCCACTGCAGCACTGAGTAAAATTAGCTCTATTAGAGGGATGTGTCAGCTATAAAAGAACTCATAATTTATACTTTGATAAGTGAGTTGTCAAAGCAAATGCGATCCTTCTAACATAGAATGTGTCTGCATTGCAGAAAACAAATGCTGTTTATTGTATTAAATGTAAAAACATACCGCAGCAGAAGAGAGGAACAGTGCTCACAAATAGACATGCAATGAAAATATGAGGTATTTAAAAAAAATATGTAGAGTAAAGATTCATAAATGACCACTGTGACATATTCGTAAATGAATACTGCCTATCAACATATGTATTTGCATACTTTTGTGCACCCTGCTCTTGCAGACATGATACACTGTCAGTGTGTTCTGTGGGACCATGTTGTAAAAACTAAAATACTCACTGTTTTAAAAGAACAAGCTACAAGTGTTCATCATACTTATATTTACTTATACATGTAAAATCATGTTATGACTTCACAGCTAAGATCATACAGTATACATAATAATTTAAAGCTACAGTTATAGGTAAGTGATTTCTGGTAACCAGTGTTGATATTTCATATCACCTCAAAAGGTTATTGGCCCTATTTTGATTTCTCCAAATGTTCGCAACCCTGGCAACAATTAGTTCTGTGTAACAAAGCAAAATCAATGCTACATTGTATGTAAGCGGTGTGGCACAACAAAATACTACAAACCGTATTGTAGTCATTAATGTTGTCTGTGGATGTGGCATGACACAACCAATCCCAACCTTTTTTTATTTAGCCTTTATTTATTTTTTATTTACTTGTTTAATTCTTGATATTTTAACACAAATTTCAATTGTTTTTCGACTGCTTTATTGGGTTAAATCTAGACAGACTTTAGCTGTAAACTCACCCTCTGATGCTGCCAAAGACATCTCAGCCTCTCGGGGCGCCCCAAAGGACACACTCAGCCCCGTTACGGGGGCAGCGGTCTCCTCCGGGAGGACAATGGTACTATGCGATGCATCAGAATGAACCTTCTGAATGAACACCTGGAAGTCCCCCAGGCACCTCACCGCAGCGCGGGAAGGATGCAAGGGGAGCCGTCTTGCAGATGAGAGGCGGGACTTCAGCGTAGCCATGGTCATATGCTCGCAATGAACGCACTGACCATCCACAAAAACTGCCTCAGTGTGTACTCGGCCCAGACATGCGAGACAATGATCATGTCTGTCTGAAGAGGTGAGGGAACTCCCGCACCCAGAAATGCAGCTGGTTCGACATTCCGGAGAACGCCTCACCAACTGTGGGAAAATATGCTCTTTCTCCCGGTTGTCCAGAGAAGACCTAACATGGTCTTTTGCTCACTGGATATGCAAGATGACCAGCACTCCAGCGTTTAAAAAGGCTACCAGCCTTGACAGCTGCCATCCTGGATAGCTCAGAAGCGAAAATCTGCATGTGCATTCCGCTCATGCTCGCTTATACTCACACAGTGATGAGGTGCACCTGAGCGCAATCAAATGAACGCCAATATTCATTGGCCTTTTGTATGAAGCTCAAAGGCAATTGGTCTCTCTGGCGAGTTCCCATATGTGACCCTGGACCACAAAACCAGTCATAAGGTCAAATTTTACAAAACTTAGATGTATACAATAAATAAGCTTTCTATTGATACATGGTTTGTTAGGATAGGACAATATTTGGCCGAGATACATCTATTTGAAAGTCTGGAATCGGAGGGTGCAAAAAAATCTAAATACTGAGAAAATCACCTTTACAGTTGTCCAAATGAATATCTTATCAATGCATTTTACTAATCAAAAAATGACATTTTAATATGTTTACAGTAGAAATTTTACAAAAAATCTTCATGGAACATGATCTTTACTTAATTTCCTAATGAATTTTGGCATAAAAAAAATCTATAATTTTGACCCATGCAATGTATTTTTGGATACTGCTACAAATAAACCCCAGCAACTTAAGACTGGTTTTGTGGTCCAGGGTCACATATGTAATGTCGGAGTGATTAGACTGAAAGGGTAACAGACTAATTACTTTGTAATCTTGTCTTTCGCTGTAGCACTTAAATCTCATTCGCACTTGTATTCAGTTAACGTGAGCTGCTATTGTAGGACTTAAATGGTTCATCCAGTGCCACATGTCAAGTCAAGTCAAGTCACTTTTATTTATATAGCGCTTTTAACAATACAGATTGTAGCAAAGCACTGAACAT
>JAUCMT010000032.1:1025349-1048919 GCA_032357475.1 Enteromius thamalakanensis
ATGCAATGTATTTTTGGATATTGCTACAAATAAACCCCAGCAACTTAAGACTGGTTTTGTGGTCCAGGGTCACATATGTAATGTCGAAGTGATTAGACTGAAAGGGTAACAGACTAATTACTTTGTAATCTTGTCTTTCGCTGTAGCCCTTAAATCTCATTCGCACTTGTATTCAGTTAACGTGAGCTGCTATTGTAGGACTTAAAGGGTTCATCCAGTTCCATATGCACTTTTGCAGTGTGTGTACACAACCACCCTACAATGATAAAGATTACCCAGTATTTTTATTTTAATTTAATAAAAAAAAGGGGTTGCCCTTTCTGAAATCAATGGCGTCACACTGACAGAGACCACTCCCCCAGTAGTTGATTGACAGCAGTGTGTCACACAGATTGAACTGGTGTTTTACCTCAGACCAGTGAGCCGTCATCAGACCGAGATGCAGAGACAAGCAAGACTCCTAAGCGATTGAGGTGTTTTGCTGTTAAAAGCATTAATAAACATAACAATAGTTATTTACTCCCGACATCTGAGTGACTAAAGACGCAAAGGATTAGCGTTACGTTTGGTTCTGAAGGAAATGCACCCTTGATCAACCGAAATGCATTTATGTTCACGTGAATCATTCATGATCCAGCCTCACCTACAGAAGCAGTGAGTATAAAGTCTTTTAGCGAATCTTTGCAATTTGCTTTTCTTAATAATGTGCTAATTAGTTTCAATATGAATACATCTAAAAATAAATCCTCCAAGAGTGCCTCGGAAAATAGGGGCGGGGTCAGTGGAGCTCGTAAGGTTTTAAAGGGAAAGTACTGTGCACAGAACAGAGTGATTTCAAAAGAGCTGTTTTTGACCGGGTAAAACTATTTTGAGAAATTGTAAAATAATACTATATTACAAACTTACCATTAAGACCCTAAAGAATCATATAAGCTAGTGGAAAATTGGCTTTGTATGACTCCTTTAAGAGGACTTGAAATATGGCTCATGAGTCATATAAAAACCCATTTATGACTTTTTAGAAGTTGTACTGCATGCATTTTTTTTTATAATAAAATGCCTGCTAGAAAAAGAGACCTTTGGGCCAACCTCACATTGGCTACTGGCTACTCAATACATCAGCACAACAAAGAAAATTGCGTTCATCAAACCATTTAATCTGTTTCAATTTATTCTGCCTGAGTGCACCAATCCAGTGGTGCTTTTTATAGCCCATCATATGCTCTAACAGTAGCCATGAGATTGTTTAGACAGCTGCAGTGCCATGTTTCCAAACAGGCATAATTTTTTTAGGGCTTTGCTGTAATGTCCTAATAATTGCTTTGATAACTGCCACTTTGAAACTGCCATTTTTATTGCTATGAAATAATTCATAGTCTTAATATAATTTTAATGCAACCATTGCAATCTGAGCCTCTTCGCAGCTTATGTGCTAAATTTAAACTAATAATGCGCTTTTAAATGAGTGGATGATTATGCCTGGGGTAAAATGATAGTTTAATTTAACCTAAAGATAATTTCATTTCAGCCAAATCCTTTAAAGATTCTTTACCCTCAAAAAAGGCAGGCTAAAAACTGCCAGTGACTGTTAAAAAGCCACTGTCAAATCAGTTGAACTAAATGTATAAGAATACATTGGATATCCACAGATATTCATGTGAGGTTTCATTGCTCCATCGGAGCCAAGTCGGATCTTAACTTACCAGAAGGGGCTTTTATCCTCAAAGGATGAAGTTCTTAAATATCCTTCCAGATCTCAGAATGCTTCTGATAACAATGAGAAAACGTTGGTGTAGATGTTTCTTCAAAGTGTAAAACCTTTGCATTACATTATGTTGTGCCTGTGACCTGATGTTAATCTCGATCAATTTGTTCCACACATTTAGTCACGCATAAATACAGTCAAGGCTACATTAACCTTGACCTTCCTGTCTGAAGTGTTCAGAGCTTAGAGTCTGGAATCAGCTTTCACGTTCCTCTTCAATTAATGCCAAAGGGAAGCAGCATTCATCTCACATCACTATAGATCATAGCAGCACTCTTCTGGAGAAGGACCAGACAACCGCAGAAGAAGTCAGACAGGCCATCTTTTTTGGCAGGGAGCACTTGAACGATGCAACCTCTCCATGGATATTTATCATGGGCTGTTATGGGGATTCCAGACTGATTTTAATAAATGTTTGAGTTGATGAAATATATATGCTTTGTTAAATATGAATCAACAAACGGTTGGAAGGTATTAGACACAATCAGTAAAGATCACCACATGCAGTTTTTCATTTACGCAAAGAAGCACAAGAGAAAACCTGCCTCAAATAGTGACCCCGTAGGAAGCCATATTAGCTAGCAAAAACATCTGATCAGTGCATGCAAATTAAATAATCTATGCTGCTACAGTGTGTGCATTTTAAATATTGTTTATTTTATGTCATTATTGTATATAGTGTTGAGTTTAATAACATATCAGCATTGAGTAGTGATCTACTGTCCTCTTAGTTCTTGTATTTTCACATCTGCATAACAATGATGAAAAAGCATTGCATTGCTGAAAACCATCATCAGAGCAACCTGATCTCACAGAATTGCGTAAAATAACCATGGACACTTAATGCATATTTCCGTGTTAGTATCACGTTATGATCAAAAATTGCATGATGGGCTCACGTAAAAAATTACAAT
This sequence comes from Enteromius thamalakanensis, assembly GCA_032357475.1. Classification (NCBI taxonomy): domain Eukaryota; kingdom Metazoa; phylum Chordata; class Actinopteri; order Cypriniformes; family Cyprinidae; genus Enteromius; species Enteromius thamalakanensis. Next base: position 1,028,029 of record JAUCMT010000032.1, read on the forward strand.
GTAATTCAGTGACAGGCATCATCCGTGATCAACACACAAATTTGGATTCAAATATTGGTTAATCATATTGCCATTATTGTATATGCATTGGGATGTGATTTTTCACTGTAAACGGTCACAACAATTTTATTTATATTCATTTATTTATATGAGCACGTAACCCAGCACCTGCCCCTAAACCTACCACCCATTAATAAAAGACAAGATAAACCAGCAGTTACAACTACCAACATTATTTAATAAAAAGGATTAATATTCTAATTCTTTCCGAAACAAAAGGATTGATCACCATCTCTCCGTCCGCCGTGACTCATCTCTGCTGCAGGCAGCGCCTGCTTTGCGCAAATGTGAGAAATGCCACCTGGAGTATCCTTACGTCAGACTTGGTTGTAAAATTCTATTAGCTCTCGTGTGTCTTGTGACCGATCGCGTCATGCTGTTGTAAAATGTTATTGGCTCTCGTGTGTCTGGTGATTGATTTACGCCATTCTACAGGATGAGAGTGTCTTTTGAATAAGAGTCAATGCGTTAACGGAGCGAGGATAATTTCAGCGATTAAAACCTTGTAATTTACTCTCTTCTTCACATAAAGATATCATATGGCTTCAGAAGCACTTGAAATGCAATAACTTGTTTTTAATGATTTTTTTGTACTGCTTATGGTCAGTTTTTGAAATAAATACCTCTGACTGCGCTTTTATTGTCTGTGTGTGTTTTATATTGTTCAGATGTGGGTAGGTTTAGGGTAAAGCTGGGGCTACAGGTGCTACAATAAAAGTACAAATTTGACATTAAATGAATCCAGTAATCCGTGAGTGGATCATGGCTGATGCCTGTCACTGAATTACATTGTAATCTTTTACGTGGTACTATCACACAATTTTCGCTCATTACGTGATACTAACATGGAATTATGCATTAAGAGTTTGTGGTTATTTCATGCAATTCTGTGAGATCAGGTTGATCAGAATGTGGATTTGTTTAACAAGTCAAGGTTAGTCATTTCATTAAGTGAGAAGGAGCAAACTTTTACCTGTACTCTAAGAGCAGGGCTCTTCTTTTTCTTACAGAAGCTGCAACGCTTCTGTAAAAAAAAAAAAGAAAAAAACACAAAGAAAAAACAACAACAACAAAAAAACACAGCAGGCAGCTGGTTGGTCTCTCAGTTCGGCCAAAATGCTTAGGCTGGTTAGATTTTTGGGGCTTGTCTGCTGGTCAGGCTGGGAGATCAGATGGCTGACCAGCCAAATCAGCAAAACCACCAGCATGGACAAGTTTGTGTTTTTCATGCAAATTTTATGGCAGTTGAAATCCTAGTTTAAGCTTGTATTGACTGGTTTAAAATGGATTTCCTGCCTGACCAAGAGGTTCTTCATCTGATCTAGCAAGTAGCCTGACCAGCTAAAAAAAGGCCAAAAACATCTCTAAAACCAACGAAAAAGGAGGACATATAAGATTGTAAAGTCTTGTGTTCAGCAGGAAAGTGATATTACATACAAATTGTTAGCTAGTTATATTCATATAATAGTGAATAAACAGAGGAATAATATTTATTAATATAAATCATATTTATTTCCTTGCTTACTTCCTTGCTTACAATTAACCCATACTCATTTGAATAACTTGCCTGAGGTGACATTTCTGTAAAAAGGCATGATGTTATTTTGTGTATGCTGTCTAGTAAATAGCCTGAAAGTGCATTCAGCTTCATCTGAAACAGATAAATGTGAATCTGACAAAATGTAATTATTTTGACTTTTATTGTGGCAGGTCATAATGAAGTGGTGAGTGGCTCTGACTCCGATTCTCTGTTCAACCTACCTTTGTTGTTTCCAACCTGACTGTGTTGATTTACTTACCTTGAAACTAACCTGTTGAAGAAGAATTTCTGTTTGTTTAATAAATATCACAAACTCTAATTTTACTCAGTCTTTACTGAGCGTGACAGAAGCTCAGCCCCAAAAAGAAAGAAAGAAGAGGAGAAATGGAGCAAGACGATGCGGCATCAAGTCCTGATCCATATTCGGCATTCCTCCAGGTCTTGTGAGAGATCCGCTCACAGCAACCCAGCATTTCATGCCCCATGGCTCTACCTCGTCCCTTCTCTGGGGCCCAAACTGCTTGTGATTGTGGTTTTCTGCTCCAGTGCTCACTGTTCTTCGAAGCGCAATCGCATCATTTCAGTCTGATCGCAGCAAAATTGCACTTATTACACTGCTCACAGGACGAGCACTGAAATGGACGGAAGCACTATGGTCCTCCAAAAGCCCCCATCTTAACTCATTGCAAACCTTTCTCCAACAGTTTTGATTGGTGTTAGGCCAACCCACATCCTCATTGTCCCAAGAGGAATTACTTCAACTTCGACAAGGAACCCTCCCTTTGACTAGTGGCTGGAACGATACCCCCCTCTTAGCCATCTTCCAAAGGGGTCTTAGTCCTAAAATTCGTTGACAAATGGCCATTTATGAGGATAACATGGGTCTAGATGTCTTTCTGAAGAGAGGTGCAACCATACCACAAAATTTAGCTGCTTGTGAAACATCTCCTAAAACTCCCAGTCCTTCCACAGTGTCAGAGGAACCAATGCAGACAAATACTTACCACTTATCCTCACGTGAACGCACCAGGAGGATTCAAGGAAATCTATGTCTGTACTGCAGTGCTCCATCACATGTCCTGCAAGACTGCCCCATCAGACCAGCACAATCAGCAGTGAGTGTGGGATATTTACACCCAGATTCCCACACTCATTCCACTTACTGATGCTGTGCTGACCACTAACCCTCACTTCTCCCCAGTTAAAGTGCTTGTAGATTCCGGGACAGCAGGTAATTTTATCTCTACACACTGTTTTGAGAAACTGCGAATTTCAGAGAGAAAGAGCACCTCCTCTTACCATATTATCACAATTCAAGGAAAAACTTTAGATAACCGTACCCTTAATGTCTGTACTGATCCACTAACCCTCCAAATAGGATGTCTCCACACAGAATCCCTCGCCTTCTTCATCCTACCTGAAGCCACTGTGGACATTCTCCTGGGTAGACCTTGACTTGAGAAACACAATCCAGTAACTGTTCCACAGCGGATAAACCTACCCTGTAATTCCACCTCTATTCTGGAATGAGTCCTGAAGGGGACAAGAAGTGCGTTGTACCACCTGATTATGCAGAATACGAAGACGTGTTCAGCAAAAGGGCAGCCCCTCAATTACCTCCGCATCGATGTTTCGATTGTTCCATAGATCTTGTACCGCAAGCGACTCTCCCTAAGGGTAAGGTTTATCCATTGTCCATTCCCGAACGAAAAGCCATGGAGGATTACATTTCAGAGGCATTAGATCAGGGTGTCATCCAACCCTCCACTTCACCTGCAGCATCTAGTTTCTTTTTCGTTTCCAAGAAGGATGGAGGACTACGTTCTTGTATTGATTACAGATCTCTGGATGACCAAACCATTAAATTTGCTTACCCTCTTCAACTAATACCTTCCACACTTGAAGAACTCCGCCAAGCCAGGGTATTCAGCAAATTAGGCTTGCGCAGCACATATAACCTCATCCGAATCAGGAGTGGAGATGAATGGAAGACAATTTTTATCACCCCTAGCGGCCACTATGAATATCGGGTGAGGCCGTATGGGCTTGCCAACTCACCTTCCATCTTTTAAAATTGTATGAATGAGATTTTCCGTGACATGCTCCACCAATTCGTTGTCATATATATCGATGATATATTAATCTATTCAAAAGATCTTACCTCTCACGTGTCCGATGTCAAGCAGGTCCTCCAACGCCTCAGAGACCATCAACTGTACCTGAAAGGAGAAAAGTGTGAGTTTCACCTGGATCGAGTGCAGTTCTTGGGCTACTACATCACCCCGGATGGCTTAGAGATGGACACCCAGAAGGTTGCTGCCATGCGGGACTGGCCCGAACCTACCACTGTCAAAGAACTCCAGCGCTTTCTTGGGTTTGCTAATTTCTATAGGAGATTTATCAAAAACTATAGCCAGATCACTTCTATTCTCACTTCTCTCTTAGAGGGTTAGAGGGTGCTCAATTCCCGTTCACAGTACTAACCGACCACAAGAACCTACAGTACCTCCGAGATGCCCGTCGCATCAATCCCAGTCAGGCTAGGTGGGCCCTCTTTTTTACTAGGTTCGATTTTAAAATCACTTACCTTCCAGGCTCCAGGAACATTAAGGCGGATGCACTGTCCCGCACTGCACCAGCCTGATCCTATCTCCAAAGACCCTGAACCAGTGTTACCCCAATCTACCTTCCTTGCACCCATCCAATGGCAATCCACGACCAAATTCAACGGATCATGACCAATGAACCAGCACCTCCAGTAGGGCCTCCTAACAAACGGTAAGTACCTGTCACTCTCAGACCTCAACTTCTCGAATCTGTACATACCTCCCTAGGATCTGGACACCCAGGCGTCAAACGCACACTGACCCTCCTGCAGAATCAGTACAGATGGCCGGAGATGTCCAGGGAGATTCCTGAACGACCGTGGTCTCACATCGGAATTGATTTTCCCACAGACCTGCCCAATTCCGATGGGTACACCACTATCCTAGTTGTGGTCGATAGATTTTCCAAGTCCTGTAAACTACTGCCCTTACTTGGTTTACCCACTGCCATGAATACTGCCCAGCTGTTATTATCTCAAATCTTCAGGCACTTTGGCTTACCAGAAGATATTGTCTCAGACAGAGGAACGCAGTTTCAGAGAGATTTCAGAGAGTGAGAGGGTGTGGAACTCCCCTCTGTGTGGAACCAGATGGGCAGATACTCGTCGGTCCCCCACACCAGCCTATCAGCCAGGTGAACTAGTCTGGCTATCCACCTGGGACATCAATCTGCGCACTCCCTGCCGTAAATTAAGCCCAAAATACATCGGACCATTTCCGATTCTCCGACAAATTAATGGATTACCGGATTGCACCCACCTTTCATGTTTCACTACTTAAACGTCACATTGACCCCATGGTCCCCAACACCTGTCACTCGTTCTCAATCACCAGACTACTGACACCTGCACTCATCAGTGTCCTGCTATAAAGCTCAGCTCAGCCATTCACTCGATGGCTGAGCTCAAGGTTGAATCGTTCTACCTACCTGCTATCTGGAACTTACCTGTCTGCCCCTTATCTTGACTTTCTGCTCAGATCGTTGAACACTGGAAAGATCGCTGAGCACCCAAAAGGAACTTTTTAATCACTGTGAGTTCACTGAGCACTGAAAGACTTTTGAGCACCGAAAGAATCATGGAACACTGGAAGGACTCTTTGTGCACTTGAAGGATGTGGAAACATGCTGAACTTTGAGTATAATTACCCTTTACTTACCTGTGAGAAAATGTCTTCATTCTGACTCCGATTCTCTGTTCAACCTTCCTTTGTTGTTTCCAACCTGCTTAAAAGACTGTGTTTTACTTACCTTGAAACTAACCTGATAAAGAAGAATTTCTGTTTGTTTAATAAATATCACAAACTCAGATTTTACTCAGTCCCTGTCTTTACTGAGTGTGACATAAAGCCTACCATAAACCTAACCAATCATGTTAACTTACTTAAAGTACTTTGCATTACAAGAAGTGCTGTACCAGGTAAGCTACTGAGCAAGATTACTATGCCAAAAAAAACATACATATGGGTCTAGTTATTTGAAGTAGATACCAAAATATTTTTCAGTTTACAAATGATGCATTACTTTGTTGAGGTCATAACATAGTATTGTTCAAAACGCACACACAAAACAACAATAAAACAAAACAAAAAAGATTTTATTGATCAGTAATCAACCCCTGTAATCATAATGGGTGTTAAAAAGCAGTAATCTGCTGGTTTTTAAATACAACTAGTGTTCATTTCAGCTGGAAATTGCATTGAATTTGTATATACATGCAAAAATAAAAAGTAAAGACATGAGTTTGTTAAAAGACACAGCAAAGAACATACAAACATAGGCTCACTGGATGAAGTCTCTACTTACAATTGTAGACTAAAAATTGTTTTTCCAAACTGCTGTGATATGCGATCCTGGACCACCAAAGATTTATATTGAGATTTATACATTGCTTTCCATCGATGTATGGTTTGTTAGGACAGGATAATATTTGACTGAGATACAACTATTTGAGAATAAGGAATCTGAGGTCACAAAAAAAAATTTGTCCAACTAAAATTCTTAGCAATGCGTTTTACTAATCAAAAAATAAGTTTTAAATTCATTTATAGTAGGAAATTTAGAAAATACCTTCATGGAACATGATTTTCACATATCTTAATGATTTTTTGGCATACAATAAAATAGACAATTTTGGTCCATACAATGTATTGCATGCTATTGCTACAGATATACCTGTGCACCTTATGACTGATCTTCTGTTTCAGAGTAATATATGTACAACAACCAGCATAGTGAAACACTGACAATTTTACATTAATCTGAAAATCTGTACGCACTTTATTACACTTTTTGAAAATATCATCACAGTCAAGTTCTTTTAATTTTTTTTTTTTAAATAACAATCTTATTCTAAATAGCACTGCTAAAAGTCTGCTTTCTTTTGTTTCTATGCTTTGTTGACGTAATTCTATAGAGTTCGCAGCAGTGAATCGTAAAATTATAAATGGTGCAACTAACAGTCCTCTGGCATTTGGGACAAGAACAATGCAGAAAGAAATTCAGGAAGATGCTAACTCTATGATTTCTTGTTTGGTCTTGAATAGTTGTAGGAAGATATAAGTCCTCCATTGTGTGACATAAATGAGGGCGATGGGATTTTGGGTGCAACCTAGATATATATATATGTTTTTTCAGCTGATGACCTTTTAAAGTTGGAATGTGATGTTTCATTACATTAGGAGGTGGCATTCCATTGACAGGAGTGTCCACCATTTTACTAATAGACAGTTACAGTTAATAATAGACAGTTAATAGACAGGAGAGCAAGAGAATTAGAAGAGAAATAGATAGCAAGGGGCCATGCAGCTTAACAATTTAATTTCCCCCAAAATATTATGACTTTAAACATCCATCCGTACAGCTTTCTTATGTTCTTCTAATTAGAAAGATAAGGATTAAATGAAATGGAGCTTTTATATAGATGGCTCCGAATGATATTTCTGATGCTCTGTTGTTCATTTAAAGGAATACTTCACACTGAAATTACATTTCTGTCATCATTTAGTATAGTTTAATGTCATCTGACTTTTTTCACCGAACACAAAAGGTTTAAAAAAAAATGTTTCCTGATTTTTCATGCTGCACTCCTCCATGAATAAAGGAAATAAACAAATATAATTTGTCACATTCAGACTTGTCACAGCAGGTTATTTTGCTGTAATATTTGAAGACATTATAAGCGATACTTGTCCATTTATTTTCCATAAAAAAAAAAAAAATGCCTTTCAACATCAGGGTGAGTAAATGATGACAGAATTTCCATTTTGGGGTGAACTATTCCTGTAATTCTGTAATAGCCTTATTTATATTCTCTCTCTCTCTGTCTCTCTCTCCCACTTAGGTCTGATTCGATTACAGGAGCTCATCAAGGCTCCATCTCGTTACAACATCCGATTAAAAATCCGGCAGCTACCAGCAGAAACAAAAGATGCCAAGCCCCTTCTTAAAGAAATGAAACGAGGGAAAGAGTTCCATGTGATCTTTGACTGTGGTCATGAAATGGCAGCTGGTATCCTTAAACAGGTGAGTAACCTTTATTATCTGATTTCATACTGAAGATTACAAAAACTGATGTGGAAAATGTATTTAAATTAACTGATATAATTAATATACCCCCCACACCTCCAGATTTGTAATTATTAGCAAAACTCGTTTTCATTGCATTACTTAACTTGAACAAAAGTGAAGAATAAGGTTTTCTAAAAAATGTAGCAGCGAGTCACAAATTTACAGAAAATTACTGGACAGTCATTTAAAAAATTACAGATGTGATTTTTTTGTTTGTTTATTGTTATTTGTTTGTAAAAAGTATCATGAGATATTATGCCGTTATGCTGAAGATACAGCTGTGAATACATATATATACAAAAAACTAAATACCCCACCTTCTCTAATCATCTTTTCCCCCTTTCTTTTATATGAAGATTGCATTCGTTGCAATGATCTCAATTTATTTCTTTTTTTACCATGCTTTCATTAGTTATTTTGCTGAATCCCAAGCCTTTTATGTATAGATTTTATTGTTTACCATTATTCTAGAACTAGTCTGTCAGTCTTATTATTAACTTTGAAAGTATGAATATCCATCATAAAATATTAAAGTTAGAAAAAAAAGTTGTCAAAAGCAAAGGTTAGTGTATTTGCTTACCAAGAATATGAAAGTATCAGTGAAGAGCACGCTTAATATAAAATATGATGAATGTGATGTGTGAAGTAAACAAAGGAAAACTCCAACAAATCCATTTCCGCCACACAATGCTACTAAACATAATTTTGGATGCTGATATAATTGTAAGTAGGCAAAACAAAATAGCAATAAAATGTACTTTTTGACACCAAGAGAAAAGTTCAAGACAAACTGTAAATGTTGGTTTGACACAACAGTGTCTACACTAGTACAGTTTTTACACAGCTTGAAGGATAGCACACAAACATTTTACACATGAGTCAAGCAGGGCAGTGGTTTGGTGAAACTTTATGTTTTTATTTTGTAAAAACTCCTTAAATACAACAAACTCTGTGTTGTATTGCACTGTACTGTAGAGAATTTAAGCCACTTCAAGCAGAGCTGCATGCACAATAACCTAAAAGGTTATTTAGAGTTCACATCAAACACTAGGAACGATTTCTCAACAATTTTCAGGATTCCAACTAGTTTTAAGCAGATCAAACAAAACCTGATTATCTCAAGACATTTACAAGTGCCTGTTATAATAGTCTCTTGAGACCCAGGTGTAAATTTCTCTGAGAATATATGCCACGAAGTACTTTAAAGAGCATATTCAGGGCTTTTGAGACATACCAAATGTTTGAAGGCTGTAAGGAACAAGTCATTTATTATTATATAGATTATATTAAGTGGTTTCTCCTTATGTTCTTAATGATATTTAAAGATAGTTTATTAGGACGTTTTGTTTTTGTTCTTTTTGGCTCTTTGAATGAAAACGCTTAATTTGCAAATGATTTTATGCAACAGTTAGATTAAAACAAGTTAAATTAGCGGGCGCTGCTTTCAGTGTTTTCCGCCCAGAAACGAAGCAGACATGAGAGGCTCGCCACCTCCTCTGGAGGTCTCTAGAGCAGATAGATCAGTCGTCCCCTGCCGGTCTCAAGAGACTCGAGAGACTGATTCCCTTAATAAACTATTTAGCGATGATCGATTACAAAATGGATCTCATTGTGTCCTGCATACTGTAGAGGCTACAAAATCCAGTTTAGATTGCTTCCGCCTCAATTTGCAGGCGTCCTGCCCATACTGGTGGGCCCGAGCAGACTCTGGTTATGGAACGAGAAGTAAATACTCTCTTGAGTAAGGAGGCCATTGATGTGGTCCTCCTCAGGAGAGAGTCTGGCCCATCTTGTATCTGAACTGTTCAGTGATGAAACTGAAGTTCAGGATGCTCACCATCAAACAGGTTATGTCTCAAATCAGGTCCGAGGACTGATTTGTCACAATAGATCTAAAAGACGTGTATTTCCCCGTGTTTGTCCATCCTTCACACAGGAAGTTCCTTAGGGTTAGCTTTCAGGGGTGAAGTGTACCAATATTGGGTTCTTCCCTTTGGTCTCGTACTCTCACCATGCACGTTTCACGGTGTGTCGATGCTGCGCTGGCTCCTCTGCGACTCCAGGGCTTCTGCATACTTAACTACATCGACAACTGGCTTTGGTTTCTAGCACAGTCAGTGCGCGAAATAACCAGACATTGAGATGTCGTCCTCGCTAATATTAAACAAATGGGGTTAAGACTGAATGCCAAGAAAAGTGTGCTTTCTCCAGCACAGAGAATCACTTATCGTGGTGCATGATTCGATGCAGGATTGAGTCTATCCTCACGGCAGTCACGAGAGTGAGAGAAGGCCAGTCCGTCATTGAAGTAGTTTCAGAGACTGCTGGGTCTGATGGCATGTGCATCCAACGTGATACCTCTTGGCCTACTGTCCATAAGACCCTTACAGTGGTGACTCAGGTCCAGGGGTTGCTAGCGACAGATGTATCCCTTACTGGTTGGGGAGCAGTCATGAGGCCGCTCAGCCCGTTGTCTGTGGGTTATGGTTAGTGGTCGCCATCTCACGTTGCACATCAACTGCCTGGAGATGCTGGCTGTGTTTCGTTTACTGAAACACTTCCTCCCACATGTAAGTAATCAATATGTGTTGGTGCGCACCGACAAAGCATCTGTGGTCTCTTAAATCAACCACCAAGGAGATCTGCATTCGTGCCCCACAAGCTGATGCACCAGATCCTTGTGTGGGCCTGGGACAGACTCCTCTCACTTAGAGCCATCTACATTCCCTGGCATCTAAAGGTAGGGGCAGACATCCTGCCGAACCTAAACGTGAACATACCCAATAGGATTAACAAATGCAAAAGTAATTAAAAAGTGTATATTTAAGTGCTAGTGTAGTGCTATTTTAATTTCCTTTTCACTGCCTAAGTGCAATGCCACATCACGTGAGCTACCGAGTAAACCTCCCAAACTTGAAACCTCATACATATGAAGACAATATGTGACAACAATGTTCAAAAGTATCCGTTTTCAAATTGTGCAGGATGTTAAAATTGATTTGAAGTCATAAGATAACGTTCTGCAACTAGTTGTTTGGAAATTAGCCTTTATTTATCAAAAATGTACCTCTAAATCAAACTTTTGTGTGAAAAGGAATAACATTTCTGGGAGTTTTGCTGCATCTAGTGTTTTTTTCAACTGGAAACTGCAGCGATTCATATGTATACAGTAGGTACGTTTTTTAGTTTAGCAGACATGTATGACAAGACACATATTTCTAATTTTCAATTATCCAGGTAGGATTAGAGATGTAGAAAAAGGTAATGCGGAACAAGACATTAATATCCGCTTAATTAACACTAATAATTGGCTAAGATTGTAGTAATGCATGCTCTTTTTTACATTTACACAAAATATGGTATGTTGAACAAAGCCCTGGTCTTTCTAATCCCAAAATGTGGCTTTTATATATGATTACAGGCTCTGCTGATATGGTTATTTTATCACCTTTTTTGTCATGTATGAGAAAATTGCATAAATTGTTTTTGACCTGTTAATTTATTGTCTCTTTTGATCCTGTGTGTGAGATTGATTTGTACACAATCAGCGAAGTGTACAGGTTTCATTGATTACCTATCAGCCAGTCAAGCTTACATGCTCCGTTAGTCAGTATGTTTATATGTAATTAGTCAATAGGGTAATGCTCATGATGTGAAATGCCCTACAAGAACACAGCTCTTAACAACCTTTGTTCCTTATACAGTATCTAAAGTATACTATAAGCTATATTTTACTTTGAAAATGGTTTTAAACAAAACAAACATGATTGGAATGTTTTGTAAGAAAGGACTATTTCAGTCCTAGTGTTAATCTAGTGTTACTAGACATTTTTTAAATATGTGCAAATGTGCTAACCGTTTCTCTGGGAAATTTTTAAAAAAATATAAGTATTATTTTCAGTGTAGAATATAATGCAATCTAATCTTGGGTGGGAAAGACTGATTCAATTAAGTTTAACAAAGAATGGATAAAAATATGAACAGCTGGAGTTCTGTGAATAGTCTTGCATTAAAGAAAGCCAAAAGAGAAAACTGATATTTCAATGTATGACTTAACTGCAGGAATTTTCACCCAATTACAGGAATAATCAAATATTAAAGTGGGTATTATTCAGCTAGAGATTGACTCACAGACCTCCTTAATCAGTTTCAGACCACTGAAGTGATAATGAAGATACTCATTATTAGTGGCAGTAGATATATGCTTCTATAATGGGCAGCTCTCAGAGGGTTTGTGTGAAATCAACATTTAAACTTTTGGCTTTGTGAAGTCATCCACACTTTTAAACTTTGCAAAGTCTGCTCAGGCTACAGAGCCATTATTTCCCAACCATATGCTTCACACAAGACTGAATTTAATAATTAATTTCACTTTGGGGCTGATGATGGCACTGATAACTGGGTCTAGCAAGATTGTAGTATTTCAGATATTTGGATCTGTCAGAATAGTTATTGTTGTTAAGAATTTATTTTTATTATTTTCAATTTAGTGGAAAAGGGTTATATAATAATTTGTGTCATTTTAGTTGTTTTATAAAAAAACATATGAATCAAAAATATGTTAGGCCATGCTTATAGTGTTACAATCGAGCTGGCAATGAGAACACTGGGATCGTGGGACGTGGACATTTTTTCCAGTTTTTTTAATTATAGAAGAACACTTGACATGAAGACATAAAGAATTTTTGGTAACTTAAAGTAATATTAAGGATCAACAAGGAAGACTAGAAAACACAGACATTAAAAACACAACATCAAATTTTGGAGAACTCAAAACACCTGGGGGACAGGCTGGGAACAAATGAACAAATAATCAAATAGACATCAGGAACTACCAAATATGGGAAACAAGGAAGACACAAAACAAAAACAAAACAGATAGAAAGTGTTACATTACACTCCCCTCCCAGAAGGCTCATCCTCGCACCATAACAAAACCCACAACCATAACAAAAACAACAGGAAAGGCAGAAAGGGGGAGCAGAGTCACAGATTGCCTCCAGGGCAGATCAGGGGTCACAGGAGGCCATGGCAGAGCAGGAGTCTTAGAAAGCCATGGCGAATCGGGAGCTTCAGAAGGCCATGGCAGATCCGTAGCCTCAGGAGGCCATGCCGGATCAGGAGCTCCAGGAAACCATGACAGAGCAGCAGCCCCAGGAGACCATCTCCAAGCCCCCCTCTGACCCTCTCAAGAAAGTCAGGACTAGGGAATGGCACTCTGCAATGGAACTAGGCCGGCTCTCCTGGCAGTGACTGCGGAATGGAGTCTGCAGGGAATTTGAATTGCTCTCCTGGGCAATGGGAACAGTACTCATGAACGGCTCTCCTTGCCAAAACTCGGGAACGGAACTTTGGAACGGCTCTCTTGGATGAAACTCGGGATCTGAACTTTAGAACGGCTCTTCTGGCCGAGATTCGGGAAAGATACTTCGGAGGCGCTAACATAGGGCTGGCACTGGACGCCACTCAGTAAGAGCAGGCTTTTGCGGGTGCTTTTGTGGAGTGGTCCTGTGACGGGCGGTCTTGTGGCGTGGGCTTTAGAGGCAGGGGACATGGCTGGGAATAAATTAATTAATAATCACATAGACGAAAGGAACTACCAAATATGGGAAACAAGGAAGACACAAAACGACACCAAAACAGACAGAAAAAGTACATCTTGAATATAGTCTACTGAAAACAATTATACTACATATATGACAATATGTAGGAAGAATATCAGAAGTAAATATTTCTGCTGTACCTTTAAGTCTTCTATACGAAAGCTTTTTTCACAATCAATAAAAAAAAAATCACATTATTTCATGGTCTATGGGTTTGTTGTTGTGTCTAATATAATTTGAACTGCTCTCCTTACAATAACAGCCTCTTTGCTCTGTCAGCATTACACTTTTACAAAATACACTGTGATTTAATGTGCCACTGAAATGACCAGGCACTTGTTATGTTTCAGTTATAAAATACACTACACTTTTTTTTACTCAAGGATGCTTCTGTCTGTCCTAAAAAAAAGGTTACAAACAGAAATACAGAAAATATCATTAATAAAAGCAACATGTTATATTGCAGAGCTGGGGTAGCAAAATAAATAGGATTAGGAGAAAACACTTTTCATGTCTTTGTCACTGATGCCAAAGGAGTGTTATGACCATTTAACATATATTTCAAATTTATATAACAATTTATAACATTTCGTATGTTAAAAAAAAGGAGGAAGATTACATCCATAGTTAAAGTCAAAGGTTACATACACCTTGCAGAATCTGCAAAATGTTAATTATTTTACCAAAATAATGCTTGTGTTATTGTTTATTTAGTACTAACATGAGTAAGACATTTCACATAAAATATGTTTACATAGAAAATAATAGTTGAATTTATAAAAGTTATCCGTTCAAAAGTTTAAATACCTTTTAGTTTACATTCTTAACCGTTTATGGGTGAAACGTGTGAACTTTTTTTATTATTTAGTACTGCCCTTCAAAAGAAGGTACATTACATACATGTTAGAAGACAAAATAAGTTCAATTTACCATTATCTTTAAATACAAAAAAATATTCAGCCAATGAACTTAAATTTTATCCCTTCTGGAGCATCAGTGCGCCTTTGAACCTTTGAGTTCACAACAGTACTAAATATTTATTTTGGTAAAATAATTAACACTTGCAGGTTCTGCAAGTTGTTTGTAAACCTTTGACTTCAACTGTAGGTAGCCTATACAGTTTGCATAATATTTCCTCAATTACCACAAGTCCAAGAGCTCAAAGTATGCTACACTGTATTTATTTTCCACCAGAGGAAGGTTGACTTTCATTACATTTTTACGTACTTATAAGCATTTTTAGAGCTGTGTTAGGTTGGCACAACCAGAAACATCAGACTGGACTTCCTTCATATTTTACCCTTGTAAGTCAGTCATATGCTAACTGGAATAATAGTACAATTGTCTTCTGGTGTTTGGGAATAGTATTATCCATCATAACACCTCCATATTATTTCTTTATGACTACAATTTTCATGATATGATCACTTATATAAGTCATAATGCGCTATAATGATCTAGATGGTGTCCGTGTTAATTTATGCTCCCCCGCTGGCTATCGTACCAACAGCTTTACTCACTAATGGTGCGAGTGTTGCTGGCTCATCGAAGCAAATATGAGTTTCCTCCAGGAATCTTTAGATTTCTCCTGGAGCATTTCCAGTCCACCTGGATGCAATACCACCTGTTATTAACAGCGCTAGACCACACAACAACAAATGTAATTACTGACCTGACCTCTAACCATTCTAATCACCCTCGCCAGGCTGACAGCGGTAATAACATGTGATTTATAATCGTTCTAGAAGTCTGAGTGTGTATCACACAGTCAAACACACACATACACCTGTCTCACACCACAGTTCCTGGTAATACAGCTGAAGATATCACAGGGTGAGCAATGTTAAATACGTCTATTTCCATCTGATGCACAGCGTAGGGTACAATTAGCTCACGTGTTAATACAGGATCTCGTCTTTGATGCAGCAGCTGTTACCAAACGCACTTGCATGGAGCCGCCTCATGTATGTTTCACATCGCCCCGAAGTGCACACTAAATAGAGCGAATGCAACAGGCTGACACTTGGGTTTAGACAATTGTTGTTCCAACGTTTAGCAACACAACAGCTTGGCCCATAAATTAATTATTGTTATGGATTGAGTTGTCTGTCAGTCTGCGAGAGATGCCGCGTGAATGCGTGGTTGGGTTGGCGTGGGAACCCGAGAGCTCATTACCGCTATGGAGACAAACAAGCAATAAGCAAAATAAAATCCCATCTGCTCTTCTTTTAAATACTTTGTCTTCTCCAAGAAATAGAAGCTGAGCTTAGTGCGTTAAAACACTCTTGATGCATATCTGCTTTTTAATTAAATTATTAGTATTATAAATAATTATTTTATTAAATTGCTGCTGCATTGAAAATAATATTTTGGACCAATTTTAAAAAATATTCAAATTTATTAAAGTTTTCTCTTTTTTGGTCCAAATGTTAATTTCTTATGTGAAATTAAGCTAAAAAAAAAAATTCGTTCATTTATTTAAAATGTATTAATTTATTTATAAAAAAAATATTTATTCACTTTTTGATTTATATTCATCCATTGATTCATGGAATTTTCATAGGCCAAAATGATGATTATGAATACTAATATTTGAAATTATTTAAAACACTGAAACCACCAAGCGGCAGCAAGTCACTGTAATGAGTGAGTCATTGAGATTCAACCAGTTCATTCAAACAGCTGATTCAATCGGCAATAAAGCGTTTGACTGTGTTAATGAATGAGTAACTGAATCATTCATTCAAAAGATTCGTAAAAAAAATTATTCATTAAAAAAGGAAACACGTCCAGTGCTGTGATCTTTGTTTGGAACTACATTTTCTGACAAAATTAAACAATAACATGAATAATGCAATTCACTTAATTTAAAATATGTATAACATTAATATTGCATTTGTTATTGTGCTGATATCTGTAGAACAACAGTTCTGTTGATATAGGCTAACATAACTAACTAACATAACTAATGATATAAATGCAAAAGTCATGCATTTCTGCCGCCTACAATTTAAATGCCCTGAGTTTTGATAATTCTTAAGCCCTGTTTACACTAGTGCATTTTTGTTGTAAAATGGTGTTTTAGAATGAAAACCATGCGCGTTTCACCACTTGCGTTTCCACTGCGTTTCACATGACACAAGTCACATGACCACTCATGCAGGTATAGATATTTATTGGTAGATTACCTATTATTTAAATCGTGTCTGTGTGCTTGAAGCGGTTAAACATCTATGGATACAACAACGAGCATGGTTAATGTTTACACGGTTTTCAAGGATGCACAGTGAGATTGCGGATAGCCACACCATAATTTTTTATTTTATTTTTTTGGTGATATACTCAATAATTTCATATTGCAGACAAAGTAAAAAACAGCACTTACCATATTATCGCACACGATACACTGTATATTGCATACCCCATCCTTGACTTGAGTGAAAAATTAATAATTCGAAATTCAGGTCGTGCTGCCTCTCATTTGCAAATAAAATACTTAAGTACTGTAACAAAGTATTATTACTTTGTTATTACACCACTACATATTAGTAGTATATTAGCTGTTTATTAGAAGGGTACTTAAAAACAACATATTAAAGCATGACCATATTTTACATCCCTTATTACCCCCATACATAACCATAACTCCCACAAAATATTGCTCACAATCAAATTAGGAGTTTTTTGAGCGACAGCATTTAGTTAATCATGAATATGTGTATGAAAAATGTAAGTGTTAGGCCTACCAGAATGTTTTTACCATCTGAGTTCAATGTATTTGTGAATTCTCCAGTCAGCACAGCCTCAGCTGCTACTTACAGGCAACACATCTCACCAAACCACACTTACCAAGAGCCGACAGCACAGAATGAGCTATGTGCCAGTTTCAAAGAACACAGTCTTGCAGTCAGAGAAAGCTGGACCGAATACATAGGTTTTGAGACATATTTTTAAGGTTGAGTTATGCATCACCCATGGTACCAAGACATCCAGTGGCCAAAAGCTGTATGTACTGTAGGTGTACTGTATATAATTCAATTTTTTGTGTGAACGAGCCCTATAGACTCTCACATTTAATTAATATAGATTGATGTGGATTTCCTAAATAAAATAAAAATAAAAGAAACAATATATTGACTATTGACTATATTGAAGAAAAATACAATTAATTTAATTATCTGACGTATTGATAATGACCTATTCATTGGATTATTTTACATACTGCATAATCACACTAAAATATTTTAGAATAATATAATACAACACTATATAAAATATATATACACTTTTTTAAAACCAGATTGGTTTATTTACTTTGCATGGATGTCACTCTGTATTGTATTTATGGGCATCGAAGAGAGCTCAGGGTGTTTCAGGGGTTTAAGGGAAAGACAGAATAAAAGCTTCAAATGATTTCAGCTCTCAGCATATAAAATTATTACAAGCCGCAGAACATCATATACACAAGAAGTGCCATTATTTTCGCCTGCCTATCCATTTTTAGAGAATAGCGTTACTGCTCCCTTGTCTCAAAATGGTTTTGTTCATGCTTCTCAATATTTTTTTTCAGGCTCTTGCCATGGGAATGATGACAGAGTATTACCACTACATTTTTACTACCCTGGTAAGTTATGTATGAATCTTTTTATTATAAATCACATTCAAAACCACAGTGATATACACAAAATCATTTGGAAATCAGGGTATTATATTCCCTAAGCAGGAACAGAGAAGCTTTCTTTTTCTTTCTTTCTAGTGCTCTTTCCTATTTTACCACTGATGTGTTTTACTCTGAGTGATGCCAAGAAAACATTCTATTATTATTTTAAAATGACTTTTCCTTATACCATTTGCAGGCTTAAGTTATAAATGTTAAGCAAGTTATTGTGATGTATTTATATTTAATTCAATACAATACACAAATCATTTATACAGCAGTTAAATCTAATAAAAAATACTTTTTAAAGTATACTTTCCCTGTATTTTTGTGTCAATAAGAAAAACTCTAGAATAAAGGAAATAATATATATTGCAATTATTTCTTGTTTTTGCTTATTGAATTAAGGAACTTTACTAGAGTTTAGACTAATGCTTGTATATACTGTAACACACATTCCTTTTGCATTTTAAGTTTTTAAAAAATCCCATTTCAGTAACCTTCCACTTTTTTCAGGATCTCTTCGCATTGGATGTGGAGCCCTATCGCTACAGCGGGGTCAACATGACAGGATTCCGCATCCTAAACACAGAGAACAGCCAGGTTTCCTCCATCATTGAAAAGTGGTCCATGGAGCGTCTGCAGGCACCTCCTAAACCAGACTCTGGCCTGCTGGATGGCTTCATGACAGTAAGACGTTTTTACAGCATGTTCTCTTTTAAAATATTGAGGCCATTGATTTACAACTGGCTTTGGTCCAGTCGCGTGGCAACCATACACCATACACATTTCAAAATCAGTATTTTAGACATTCTCCTAATGTTACCTAACATTCCAAGTCCTTCTTGATATCTGCTAACACTTAACATTTAATATTATAGAGGGTCCCAAAAGACATTCTACTGTACATGTCAACTTATTGTACTAACCGTAACACATTTATACCTGACCAAACAGTCTACTAATATTCTTAATACAGAATTGATTAGTTAGTTGGTTGCAAAGTTGCTTATATTTAGATAGAACTTTTAAAATGGACAACAATCTACAGAACAATCTAGAAACAATCTAAAACATTGTTTCTCACGCTAAGTAAACAAAATGAAATAAAAAGTAACATCAAACATTTTTTAGTATACAGTACACTCTAAAAACTGTGAAAAGGGACATGTTAGAACCTAAAGTGTCCATTCTGGTACATTAAAGGTATGCATAAGTACTTAAAGGCTTGGTTTAACTGACAGGGCTTAGCCGAAACAAGGATTAGTCAACTAGGATATTTAAGTATTTATATTTTTATTAAAAAAATAAAAATTTACTAGTGTGCATTTTAAGATAAAACAAAGGCACTTACATATTTTAAGACCAATTAGTACAAGTTTCTTTCATTTGAAACAGCTGAGGTTTATATTTTAGTCTAGGACAAGACTTAAGCCTTTTCTGTAAAACCAAGGGATTGTGCACATATTCGAACCTAATCGGTACAAAAGTGTACCTTTTTAAAAAGTACCGCCCCCAGTTACCTTTATTTCTGAGAGTGTGTACAGTATATACTAATTCAACACACACCATTTGTACTCTTGTTGAACTCGCATTTAATGCAGCAATTTATTCCAAGTGGTTTTAGTTCATGGTTTTCAAGGATGATGTCATGCAGCTTGTCAATGCTGTTTAGCTTGGCTTGACCATGTGACAGATGCATTTGTGCCAAAATACTATTACGTTTGACTCCTAACTATGCATGGTTACATGATTAGTTGAAGTATTTAGCATTTCGTGTTACAGAGTAGAGCCGAGAACAGAGCTCAGACAGATTTTGGCGGTTATTGTTTTAGGTCCCTTGCCTGTTATTTACAATAGTTAAGTCATCAAAAAGCATGGTATGAAAATACAGTCAAGGTGATAACAGTGGAGTTTGTTTTTAATTGATGCTGCGGGAAGTTGTTTGCTCTGTCTGTGTATAGCACTATTCCCCAGAGAACTTGAACCCACAACCTGCAGGGTACGCTGCGATCTTAGGTGTGTGTGATAAACAGGTACTCTGCTGTAGTGATCTAAAAACTGTCTGATATCAGCATACTGGCAGCATACCAGTTCTTCCTCAACAGTGGCTCTCCTATCCGGGAAAAGGGCCAAAATATGAACTCACTAGAGGCTGGGTGAGACGGAAACAGAGGAAAGATGAGAACTCGCATGCCAAAAAGATCTAACCTGCCAAAATAACTCTCATGGGACACAACACAATGACACTTCATTGGACTCGTTCCTTTACGTCCTGTTTAGAGAGAAATTTACCCAGCTATGATAAGTAAAGACTTAGATACTGTCATGATTTACTCACGTTCCTGTCATTCACTACCTGTCTGGTTTCTTTGGTCTATGGAACACAATAGGAAATATTTAGCAATATGGGAGAACCATAAGGTGCCAGTTTCCACATCCATAAGGTGGCAGTTTTCACATCCATGTTTCTCAAAAAAAACAAAACTTAAGTTCTATATTATTAAAAATGTATACAAAAACATACAAATCTAAACATTAATGTGTATATTATATGTAGGCTAAACATAGGCTAATTATAAAAAAGATATATAATTTATGATGAACGCAGTGCAGTATAAGCACACGTGACACTCGTCTGCTCTCATCTATGTTTGCGGCTGAATACAAAGAATTATAATTGATAGTATTTACAAATATATGATATATGGTTCAATTATGGTTTCATTGAATAACACTGTAAAAATACATTATGTTATACAATGCCTGCAAAGGGCACCAAAGGCCTGATAATTGATGTTGCTTCATTTACAGAACAATCCAATCTTTGTTCAATATTGACCACAGATTTACTTTA
>JAUCMT010000032.1:1049019-1059218 GCA_032357475.1 Enteromius thamalakanensis
AAAATGAAAATACAATGAAACAATAACATGTAATATTAAAATGGATTCATTTCAGTTCAAAAGAAAAGTTGCTTGGCTTTAACAACTATAATATTGCAGCTAAAGAATCACATACATTAGTTTTTACAAGACTTGTTTTTACAAAATGTCAGATTAGATTTGAAGCAAATGTGATGTGACTGTTAGCATCATCCACAAAGCACACTAGTGTCTACTACATATGTTTAATTATGTCATTACACAATGTCTCTGATGTTTATGTGGCTTCATGTCATAATATAGACAAAAACACACTTTTCAGCATTCTATTATATCTTTCCAAAATTATTCTCATATGCCTCTTGGCTTTCTGCTGACACTTACATTACATAATCAATATAGATACAACCAACAGTCAGTATGGTATATGAAATCTGAATCAACTTGGTATCAACTAGGTATGAACATTTCTTATTCTCTGTGCAACAGGTCAATGATGCTGCATAAGATGTTAATTTTTAGATTTAGTATTATAACAGATTTTTTATATTAAACTGCAAGTATCGTTTTAACCTTAAATTTACTCTCTAATTTAATTTTGTCTTTTGAAAATGTATAATTTAAGAAATGTGTTTGAAATTAGATTTTTAAATTGGAGAAATTTAGATTTTTCATTTTAGAGAATGTTGCTATACTGCCAGCGAAGGTTTTGGTATATTTGCATTTTGCATTCTGTCTGTTTCTTAAATAGATAAGTAAATAAATAAATTAAACCTCAGCACGCGAAGTACCCTCAGCAGCACTTTTGATGTTTCTTCTGAATGCCTGTGGGCGAGTTGGAGATATTACTTCAACTGTTGGCTCATTCAAGGAAAAATGAACTGCTGTGAACTGATCGACCCTCGACAGCATTTGGCTGTTTGTTTAATATAATGGGGTTAATATGAGTGATTATTGCTTTATTAACAGAGTTATGTGAAGCTTCATCTGAGCCTTGCAAGTAGAGTGCAATAGGACGCTTTCCAAGACCAATACATTTTCCATCACAACAGTAAATGATAACACATTAACCTTTCTATACAGGCCTAGAGCTTTGATGTTGTCTGGGGAATGTACTGTAGGGCAGGGATTGTAGGTGGGGGGAGTGAATACCCAGCACTCTCTCCACCTTCAATACCACTGAGGTGAGACACTTGAAAAAAAGGCACTGTTTCTCCAACTGCTCCCCGAGTGCCGCAGCACTGGCTGCTCTGGGTGTTTGTTCATGGTGTGTGTGTGCGTGGTTGTTCACTTCTCACTGCTGTGTGTGTGCAGTCGGATGAGTTAAATGCATAGCACAGGTTTCTATTATGGGAAACCATACCAGTCCACATGTCACTTCCAATAACCTACTGCATATAGGGTACAACAGAACTTAAGGCAAAACTGAAGAGAATTGTGCTTTTCACTATTTGCATGATAAGTGCGCTACAAAAAAAAAACATGTATTATCTGCTGCAAAAATAATAGAAAATAACACTCATATAGTATACAAGAATCACCTCGTAGCAGATCTGTACAGGTGGAGCTGGGAAAGTTGAAGGGTTTCTGAAACACGTTACTACTGCTAAATCAAATATTAGTCATATATTTGAATGTTGAGCAACGAGTTCATTGGCTAGCAATACAGGAGAGAAACAATCAGCTAGTTTCTGGGCAAATTAATGGTTTGTTTAAATTGGTTCTGTGATTTAGCTGTAAATCTCAATCAGCTGTTTTTAAAATGAGCGGCAGTTGATACACTAGCGAGCTCTGCAATATGGTCTTCAGAATCAGAAGTGATTCATTTGCGATTTTGAACAGGATATTGCGAACCTCGCCAGTAATCTACGGCTCTGTTTATCAACTGCCGCTCATTTTGAAAACAGCTGATTCAAATTTACCACTAAACAAAGAACCGACTTTACTGACGTTTTTAATAAATCGTCAATTAAATCGCCCCCGCCCTACAATCAGCTGTGCCATGTGATAATGAGTTTGAGCTAGACCTATTGAGAGTTTCATGCCAAAACTCTGTATATGTATGAGATGCCTTTTACTCCACCAGTAAAAGGCTCATTTTATAATCAGCAAAAAGTATTATGTTGATCCAAATAGCTGAATTATTTTGTTGTTTACTGGACTTTATTTAAATTCATTGTCATTATTAAGTACAAAGAAAAGCAAATGCAGTTTTTCATACTATTTAAGTTAATACTTGATCAAAACATAAACTTCAGAAAATTGTATTTTAATAAAAATGTATTTTGTTTAGTAAATACATTGTCAAAACAAATATTTATTTAAAAACAAATCTGAAAAAATAAAGCAAACATTTCTGTGAATTAAAAAAATTGTTAAATATTTTAAAACAGATGAATAGATTATTTATTTATTTATTTTTAAAACGTTTTTTTACTCCACTTGGAGAACCCATAATCGTTTTGGTACTTTATTTTATGTTCTCTTAACTAGTTGGTTATTATCATGCATATTACTAGAATACAAGCCATTTATTAATAGTAACTAAGCACATTTTATTTTACACTTATTCTACATCCCAAATCCTACCCGATACCTAAACTTAACAACTACCTTAACAAGCTACCTTACTAACTATTAATTAGGAAATCATAGTGTTGGCTATTCTAAAGTGTTGCCATATATGGATTCCTAATAATTTCATATTTGTCAACAAATGGAAAATTCAAGCTATGTGTCTTTTCCATGCAGTTCTTTTATTTATTCTTTAGCTATTGGAAGCTTACCTTAAATAAATCCTACATTTGTCTGAAAATATATCTGCTAATTTAATCTATTTTAGTTGCAACCTAGAGTAACATTTGAAAAAGCATTTTTACGTTCTTCTGTGATTTTTCTTGTGAATTGGAGGAGAACAAAAAAAAACAAATGTGCATTTTACCACAGTGTGCTTTAAGCCATGCTGTTTTGTATTTCTGCAGAACCAAGTGTAATTTTAACATTGTTTAAAAGAAAAAGTGTAATTGCAGAATTGGAGACCACCTGGAATCTTCGTAAGTATACGGTCCAGATGATGGGGAAGCTGACATTTAGGGAATATCGGTTTCAGCTGTGATGTTGCCGAATTGTACACGGAATTGCTTTTCATCGAGATAAACCTATGAGTGCATATTTTGAAGCGTGAGAACCAGCTTTCCTTGGAAATCTGTAATGGAGTTGCTCCTGCTGGGAGTAGGTGCTTGTCTCCATTGTTGTGTCAGGAAGCCCAGACATACATTACAAACGCAATGGCCTATTGTAAGCACACGGTGCCGAAATGCTCACGGTAGATTAGATAACCCAGGGCTCTCTCACAACAACACTCGGGCTGTGGGGGGGGGCAACGACATTACGGCTGTGGCAGAAATACAGATGATTTCCCATTTAACACTCCATTGAGCTCCAGGTTATTCCAAGTCCTGACTGGAGCAGAGATGCTGGAAGTACTTTTCAGCAGTTTTTTCATCACATTCAACTCGCCGCCTCCCGCCTCCCCCTCATGGGACGCCGAATCCATTTGCTCACAATAAAGAGCAGGAGGTTATTTTGTTGGGTCTCTATAGGACAATACCAATGTGTGTGTAAAGTAAAGTGTGTTTGGGAGGTTGAGAGCAAGCGAGTGAGCGGAAGGAGACAGAGAAAGATGAGAAGAGGGGCAGCGAGATGATAAAAGCCCAGGAAAGTTCTTCAACAGGAGACAGTAGCAGTCTGAGATGCTGCACTCCGGCCTGTTTGCCAAACAAAGAGCCGGCAAACTCAATTAAAGGGCAGATTTCCCTCCGGATGAAGGGCGATGTGAAATTATCCCTGCCTGTTAAACCTGTCACTTCATTTCACTCTAATTATTACCTCTGATCCCCAGGAACATTTAGCTAATTGTTTTTCTCTCTTCTCCTTCATTATGTTTAATGTGACATCAAGAAGCTGCTTTATGGCTTAAGCCCTGGGGTCCTCTCCATAGCAAGAGAAAAATTGATTTTCTGTGTCTCTAAACTGATATTAGTGTGACAGTGCCATTCAGTTTATTTCTTTATTTAGTTTATTCATTATATGTCATTTTGCCGTTTGCTAGAACTGACGTGCTGGTGTTGAAATGTCAAAAGTTGTTTCCATGTCGTCTACTTGAATATTGCAATTTGTGCTATGTAGTCATTTAACCCATGATGCTGCATTTAATTTGAAATGTGTTAACATGAGCAGCTCTGACATCTGTAGAAAAAGATTATTAAAGGAATAGTTCACCCATCAAAATGAAAATTTGCTGGAAGTTTAGTTACCCCCTTAGGCCATCCGAGATCTTAACAGATTTGGAGAAATTTAGTATTACGTGACTCACTCGCAAGTGGATCCTCTGCAGTGAATGGGTGCCGTCAGAAAGAGAGTCCAAACAGCTGATAATGACACAAGTAATCCACAAGGCAATGGCCAGCAGAGTAGAAAGATGCCTTTTGTCTCTGCATTGGTGGTTACAGCAACCTGATTCGGAAAAGACTGAAATCCAGGACAGAGTTTAGTTGATGGAGTTAGAATCATAATGAAGTTAGCCAAGTTTATCCAATAAGTTGGGCTTTGTCAAGCCAATAAACACAAACTGGTCTCAAGATGCATAGAACTCTGCTGCCAAAATAGCTGCCAGCTTTGTTTTGTTGGCAAAATATACCTCCTTAACTAATTTGATGTATTTTGTGACGCTTTGACAGAAGCAGATAAATTGAAATCAAAGTATGAATGAATTGAAGGTTTGGGAAGAACTTGAAACTGGAGGTGTAATTAGTTGTTGATTTGCAGACTGTGATTACAAACTGAAGCGAGAATGAGCAGTGCTGATGCTAAAGACTGTAGAGGCTGTCTCCTGTAATCTGAAAGGATGAGATTTTCAGTATTAATATGAATTTCTGTGTCTTCTGACCTTAGAAGCTTGAAGTATGTGACTAAAACAAACAACAGCATGTATTTCAAAGCATTCTGAAAGCTTCTAATGTTAATACAAATCAGCATTGGTGAGTATGAATTCTAATCTATATCTGTAGCACCATATCTCTAGTGACATTGACCTTTATCCGTAAATCTTTGTTAAAACATGATTTTCTTCAAGGTCTTCATTTAAAAAAAAAAAAAAAACAACAGTTTGTAATTATCTTTTCATTTCCTAAAGAAGAGTGGTTTGGACTGCATGTATTATTATTATTCTTCAATATATATGTGTGTGTGTTACCAGTTGGGCTTAAAGTTGATTTGCAGTGCACTGTTCTCTGTCTGTGAATGAGGTAATTAATATGCGGCTGTTGGGAAGTGATGTGTGACCCTGTGCTGGTGTGTGAGTGGAGGTGAGTGTTGAACATGTGTCTGGGTCCACCAGGCTAAGCGTGCGTGTTTGAGAGAGCGGTGGGCAGATCAGCGCTGCCGTGTCAGAGTGAGCTTGAGTGGATCTCTGCTCACATTTCCCCTGAGGCTCAGCAGGTCCAGATCTGTGCACTAAAGCATGTGTGTGTTTGTCTGTCAAAGCACAAGCCACCATAATCTATCTATCTATCTCAGTGTTTGTCTATCCATCCATACACAGTTCATTGCATTAAACAATAAGAAATTGTAAGCAATTGTACTGAAGTTAATTAGTCCAACTGGGGCTGCTTAAGGCTGCCGATCATTCATTAACATGGAATTTAACAGATAAATGGTCACAGATATATGTTTATGGCTATTTTACAATTGCTTTAAATGCGGCTCATCTAGTCAGATTTCAGAGCTAGAAATGTCTGTTTTTCCATTTATTTTCTTTTGTTTATCTCTCTTAGTAATTCAATCAAAGCTCTCACTCACAGCCCATTCTGTACAGGAGCCTCTCGTTTCTGTACGATACACTCATGCTCTGTTCCTATTATTCCAGCACTCCATCACTCTCCATCACTCATGTGCAGCAGTCATCTTCAGGGGTCATTTCCCTACATCGTTTCCCAGACAAGAGATGGGATACGCAGAAAGCATATTGTCATTACAAGCGAAAAGCCGACCGTAATAATGATACATTTTACACAGTCAATTTCCCTTCCCATCGAGCCTGTTCTCATGACAACATTTTAAGATCTTAATGGCGAGGTGCAGCCCATCTCTCCCATATATTCATGCTCTTAATGCCCTCGGTGCGGTTCTACATTTGAAAAACTCCAAATAACTCTAGATCGAAGACAGACTGCGATGCTCGCAGAGGCTGGGTGGAGTCAGGAGGCTGCGGAGGCAGGAGAGCCGAGGGAGAAATTACGTGGAGCACACTGATAGCAGTGAAAGAAACAAACATAAAGCCCCATCTGGAATATTGCCCCAGGCAGGATCACAAAAACAAACAACAGCCTGGAGGCAGGCCTTTCTGATTCCATGTGCACAAGCACTCAACCGTCCATATTGTTTCGATTTTTTTTTATCTTTAGATGCATGCTTTCAGGTTATCAAGTCATGACAACGTACAGTTAAACCCATTAAACGGAAGTTGCGAACAACTGTATTGTTGTATTGGCTGTTGAATAAGAATAAAATGTAGTGAAGGAATGGATTTTATCCATCAGATTTTACTTCTTTTTTTTTTCTCCAGAGTGGCAGAACAATGTAATACTGTTCGACTCCATATCTTTTTGTTTTTTAACTTTTATCTTTTTTGATCTTACATATATTAAAATATTAAGGCAATTAAACAAAATTATATTTATAGAAATGTCAAAGAAGTATTTAGTTAGCCACCAATTATACAAGTTCTCCCACTTAAAAAGATAAGACAGGCCTGTAAATTTCATCATAGGTATACTTTAACTAAGAGAGACAAAATGAGGAATGAAAATCCAGGAAATCACATTCCAGGATTTTTAAAGAATTTATTTGCAAATTATCATGGAAAATGATTTGTTGGCAATGACAGAGGTTAAAGGTTTTCTGTAAGTCTTCACAAGGTTTTCACGCACTGTTGCTGGTATTTGGCCCATTCCTCAATGCAGATGTCCTCTAGAGCGTTTTCGGGCTGTCTGAGATCTGGAGCCTGGCTAGACCACTCCAGGACCTTGAAATGCTTTTTACAAAGCCACACCTTCATTGCCCGGGTGATGTATTTGGGACCATTGTCATGCTGAAAGACCCAGCAATGTTTCATCTTCAATGCCCTTGCTTATGCTCATGATGCATGGCCCCATTCATTCTTTCGTTTACACAGATCCGTCGTCCTGCTCTCTTTGCAGAAAAGCAGCCTCAAAGCATGATGTTTCCACTCCCATGCTACACAGTAGGTATGGTGTTCTTTGGATGCAACCCAGCATTCTTTCTCCTCCAAACACGACAAGTTAAGTTTTTACCAAAAAGTTCTATTTTGGTTTCACCTGACCACATGACATTTTCCCAGTCCTCTTCTCGATCATCCAAATGCTCTTTAGCAAACTTCAGACGGGCCTGGACATGTACTGGTTTAAGCAGGGAGACACGTCTGGCACTGCAGGATTTGAGTCCCTGACAACGCAGTGTGTTACTGATGGTAGCCTTTGTGACTTTGGTCCCAGCTCTCAGAAGGTCATTCACTAGGTTTCTGGGATTTTTGCTCACAGTTCTTGTGATCATTTTGGCCTGATCATTTTGATACTAAACGAGTTCAAACAGATGCCATTAATACAGGTAAAGTGGAGAACAGAGGAGCATCTTAAAGAAGTTACAGGTCTGTGAGAGCCAGAAATATTGTTTGTTTGTAGGTGACCAAATACTTA
Organism: Enteromius thamalakanensis; assembly: GCA_032357475.1. Classification (NCBI taxonomy): domain Eukaryota; kingdom Metazoa; phylum Chordata; class Actinopteri; order Cypriniformes; family Cyprinidae; genus Enteromius; species Enteromius thamalakanensis. Next base: position 1,056,774 of record JAUCMT010000032.1, read on the forward strand.
TTTTACAGAGGAATTTACCAATTAATTCATTAAAAATTAGATTTTCTGGATTTTTTTTATTATTATTTTCTCTCATAGTTGAGGAATACCTACTTTATAATGAACATTACAGGTCTCTCTCATCTTTTTAAGTGGGCCAACTTGCATAATTGGTGGCTGACTAAATACTTTTGTGTCCCACTGTATTTTATAAAGTTTTTTTTTTTAGTGTAGTTAGCAAATTTTGGTTACACTTTAATTAGGGAGCAATACTCACTACGAACTTGTTACTTATTAATATGTGTATTACTAGCATATTATCTGTTCATTACCACATATTAATGACTTATATTGCATAACCATATTCTAGAGCCCTCAATCGTACAACTGCCTTAATAACTCATAGTAAAAAAGTTTATTAAAGGCAAAAGCCATAGTTTATAGTAAATAATTTAAGTAAATATGATAATTTAAATGATTAATTTAAATGAATTTGTATGATTTTTTTGATCTCTTAAACACAAAGGAATATATAAAAAAAAAAATGTAAAAAAAATGTTAAAAAAGGTTTGTAACCAGGCTGTTTTGTGTCATCGTTGACTTTTTTTCCTACTATGGAAGTCAGTAGTGACCAAAACAGCCTGGTTACAAACTTTTTTGTGTGGCAGAACAAAGAAATTCATACAGATTCGGTGGGTGAGACTTGTTTAGTTTAGGCAGGAGCTGTCAACCTTCACTCCCACTACATTCATCCACCAGCATATCACTCTCCAGATCAGCCCACCCCTCCACAAGCAATTTTATGATTCATTTAGCTCAATGCAGGCTGTTTATTACAGTTTGTTTATCAATAATGGAGTCTCTGTAATTTGGTCTTGAGTCTGCGAGTGGAATGGTTTCAAGAGGTTTTGAACTGATGGAGGAACTAAAGCCCAAGCGTTTTTACGCAAGGTGGATTTGACACGTCATTGTGTTCTGAAATTCAACTGGTGATATTCAAATGGGCACTCAGCATTGTCACGAGGGGTGCTACAGAGGATATTTGTGTAAAATATCTTCTTCCACAGTCACATTTTCTCTATCTATTGTCATGGCAGAGCAACATAACTATTTCTTGATAGCACTTTAGTATAGAGACTAATTCTCCCTATTAACTGGTTGCTTACTAGTATGCACATTATTAGCATATTGGCTGTTTAGTAGTACTTGTAAAGCAAATATGCTGCATGACCATAATATAGATCAAATACCTCAACTAAACAACTAACTTATTAACGAGCAGCGCATTCGTAGTTTATTGAAACAAAAGTTGTAGTCAAAAGTGAGAACTTGTTCCTCAGACTAAAGTAAATGCAACTTCTTTAGTAAATGTAACATACATTCTTTAACCTTTGGGATGCCTTATTGCTACCTGAATAATAGCACATCTGGTGTAAAACACCAAATGTACAAAGTGTGAATGAAACATTTACTAGACAGAAGTTTTTCCTATTGTGCACCAATGGATTGTTCGCAAGGAATGTGTATTAAAGAAAATAGTAATTATGTTCTTGTGCAGAGAACATTTCTGATGTTTTTCAGACAGAATGCCAGAAATCTGCCAAGGTATTATAAATGTATTAAGATCACATTTTGCCCATGACTGACTGCAACAGGGATGAGAGTGACTGATGGACTGCAGTGAAGAATAGCTAGATCTGACTAGCCGTGCTTATGGACTATTAAATCAATGCTCAGGAATAGGTAAGCATACCTTTCCAGGAGTTACATCAGAAAATGGAATGGGATTAGTTCATATGAAGAGAATAAGCAAGCTTGTGTCTGGGGGCTGGTTGGGGGATATGTCAGGATGGTTTACTTTCTATTAAGACAAGAACATAAAGCATCTGAAATTTGGCCCCAACACAACAATAGTCAAACATGAAAAGAAAGGGCTTCGGGGGCATGGTTCACATCATGTTTCATACAGAACACAAACATACAAAAAGCCTGAAAGACATGATAACCCTGCTGACATCATGTTATCATGTGCTGTCTTAATGTGACTTTACACTTAGTAATGAAATTAATTCTAGGCGTAAATGACACATCCCACTGTGCCTAAAGTATTTTTTTTTTTTTACTCAGTTTTACTCTGCCTTGTACTGTGTTTCAATTTGATCATTTGAGCAATAAAAATACCTAATTTGTGAATATATCCATTTTCAAATGATCCAACACAGTCTCACAAGCAATTCGTACATATTCGTACGAGGTGCCAAATTTGTGCCAATTTGTACTAATTCGTACGACCTCACTCTAAAATTATGTGATGGGTAGGTTTAGGGGTGGGGTTATGTTTAGGTTATTCGTACAAATTCATACGAATTGCCATCTCATAAAATACGTACGACTTAGAATAAATCGTATGAATTTGTACGAGTGAGGTCGTACAAATTCGTACGAATTAGCCACCTTGTAAAATAC
>JAUCMT010000032.1:1075637-1094065 GCA_032357475.1 Enteromius thamalakanensis
CTTGTAAATGACTTGTAAATTAATTAACTAAACATAATAATCACTTATTAATCATTTGTAAATGTTTTGTAGATGTATATTTCATCATTAACTTTCATCATTATCTCTTATAAATGACTTATAACCATCCGCTATTCTAAAGTGTTACCGAATTCAAATATAGAAGAAGTCTCTGTCAAATTAAAGTCCAACCACCTGCATAGTTAATTTTTTTTTACTTTGTTTATTAATATTAAACCTAGAATGCTCCTTTAAATCTATACTGTTTACAACATTATCTGAATAAGTCACTGAGATCGATTTTAAATGCATTGGTACTTTCCAATGGTTTTCATTTGAAGCATGATGTGGAGAAATCCAAAAAGGCCTTATTTTTAACCCTAAAATTCTTGGGTTGACCGCATTCAACTGGTCTGACCCAAGAGTTTTATGGTTAATGCACTTGTGCTTTATAGATGTTACTGGCAATATGATCACACAAGTTTCTAACAAGCTGCAACTGTCATCTAAGTTGGTTCAGAATATGCACCTTTCACCTTTAACTGCACAAATGTTAATGCTGGGTAAGTCTTCACCTTTCCAATTCTCAACTAGAGCACAAATAACAAGTACACAATTAAGCAGCATGCTTTAAAAGAAACACACGTAGCATAGAATACCTATCACAAGATAGTACTATTGTGTTTATATGTTTGTCTCTTTGTACACATTTCTTTATGTGTGCATGTACAGCTGCTTTTGTATGTGCACTACAAAGTTGGTATATGCAGCAAACATGTCTGCGTGTGAGTGCGAAAGACGGAGCGAGAGAGAAAGAGATCACAGGGTGACATAATGGGGACTGGTGGAGGGTTTCCTAAGGCTTATTCTCGCCGTGCAGTATTTAGAAACCTTCCTTCTGGGCACAGTATGAAAGTCAAATATTTATCCTCTTTTCAGAATCTGTAATGCATATCAGCAGTTGTTTTTGTCCCTGTTGTTTTGCTCTCCTTACAAAGTTTGCTCTTTTCTGCGAAAGCAGGTGATGAAAAAGCTGAGGAAGTCTCAATTGAAAATGAGTTACACTTATGACACTGGTTCTTGCTATAAAGCGTTGCCTTGATGATGTAAATCATGCAGCAGATGCGATACTCAAATGCTGCGTCTGATTCTAATGCTTCATATAAATCAGTCTTTTTTAGTTTATCTGATTGTGAATGCAGGACATGTAAAATCATATTCAAATCAAAGGCAAGCATATCTCAGTATTCCATAATACTGTATATAGTAGAATATATATATTGCATGTTTATTATATATTATTCATAGATTAAAGTTTGTAACCAGTTTTGAAACAAATACAAGAAAATGTTCTTCTGGACCAAATTTTATCTGCTGGAAATTGATTGGATTGTGAATAGTAAGTGTTAAAACAACAGATTAACAATGTGGAAAATAAGCAGGATTCACGAAGCCTGAAAGTATGTGGAAAATCTACTTCAGGTGAACGTACCTATAACTTTATTTATTGATTGATTTTTTGAGTGTCACTATATTGTATTTTTGCAGTGGCTACTAAGTGCCACTAACTGTAACTAACAATATGTGTAAGGCACTACATTTAAATAGCGATAGAGACATTATAATAGCTTGCAATAATAGCTTATTGAGAGGAAATTTGAATTCAAATTGTTAAATGGATGCCACGATTGCCACCCTATTGGGACAATTAAGCCGTCCATACACCTTCCCTAACCCTTGGTTATGTTGTGATGTGATCTGAAATTTAAAAAGGGAGTTTTAAGGTATTGCTCATGTCTATATCAAATCCTGAATGAGTTATATATCAGAGTTTAATTCTAAGGGTTAGGAGTTTGGAGCTAACAAGAGTGCAAGCAATATTTGTACCAATGTTTGCCTTAGAAAACATCACTAATGAACCATTGTCTTTACTGCAGTGAGAAAACCCAAGCATGCAAAAGGAAAGATACGTGCTCCTCACAAAATGAGTAATGCCTTCACCAGTCAGGGCAAGTGCTTATCAGATTCCACTCATTTCCAGGTGGAATATGCTTCTAAATGGGCTGCACTTAGGATGATTTAACAGACTGCTGTGTGGGGCTGACTAGATAATTAACTCCATGTCTATGAGGGAAGCGGATGGAAAGAAGGCACTGGAAAAGGAAGTATATATTGAGCATTTGTCTTGTATTTTCTAGTAAACAAATGTTTAGTTTGCATTACGTTGCAAATTGTGTAAGACAATAAGACTTTTGTCCTGTTATAAGCATAAACATGACTAAATTGTTTATTAACAATTACTCATAAAAAAATAATAATAATAAAATAAAAAATAGATGAGCTACTTAGGTAGTTGTTAGGTGTATGTATTGGATAGGATTAGGGAAGTAGAATAAGGTCAGAATAATTCATTAATATGTGCATAATTAGCACTAATAATTGGATAATAGTCTAGTAAAATGCATGCTAATTAGCAACTAACAGGTGCAACCGTAAAATAAATAAATATCAAATTCATGTATTTAGATTAATTTAGTTATGTTAAGTAAAATCTTTGAATTAAATAAAACTAGGGGAAGCAGGTTTAGTTAAAGAGGTTGTGCTTGGCACTGAAATACTACAGGAATACACCTCTTAAGACCGAAATCCCAGTAAGACTTTGCTGAACAAGCAGTCAGTCTTTGAAATCTATGGTAGTGCATTGATTAGCAATGCATCCTCGTGTAGCATCCTTATTGAATTGTATGTCAGACCCACAACATGACCTCAGCCCATGTTCTGGATGCTAAATGCAGCTACACAACGACATTATTTAAATATGCCAGTCTTCCAGATTTGACATGACTGCTATCAGGTGCATTATCTGTCCTGTGCACAATGACTTTCAGAAAAAAATAAAAGAAACGGCACCATTGTTCTTTTACCGAGGCATCAATGTTTCCTCAGCCTTCGTTTATCTCTTCATGTTGACCTTGCTCAAAATTTTCCCTCTGCGGCACAGATGACCGGAGATAACAGAAGGTCAGTATAATTGGATCAAACTGACAGCTAACGGGTGACTGACGCTTCCCATAGCAGCAGGTTAAGTCACGTCTCATGCAGACAGAGGGTGTTTGTCGCCTCTCTCCTCCACTGGCACACTCCATCCGATGACAGCCATCCATGTTAGATTTGCCGTTAGTAATTGGCTTTACAGAACATGATTGTGTGAACTTGCACAAAGACCCTTAGCATGAAAGGTCTGGGGCAACAGTTGCATATTTGCAAGATTATAGTTTGTATGTATTCAGTCTTGCATCACAAATAGCGAACACCACTAACTACTCAAATATTCTTGTCCTATGGTTCTATTCTAGTGAACTGCTTTGCTATTTACAGCCTACAAGTTATATGCTAATTAAGTATCTTAACCTACTAACATCATGTCGTAAAAAAGTAAGGTATCTCTACAGGTACAATATGTAACATACATTTTGGTATATTCTATTCAGTAGTTTTTCGAGCACTGCTTATTTGACAATGTTTTTTTTATTAGTTTGATACAGAAGTTGAGCACAGCTATCGTTTTAGATTAATATATATATATATATATATGATTGCATAAGCACTTGATGAATCTTGCTCATAGACTGGTACAAGTTCTGGTAAAGAATAAAAAATAGTTTAGACAAATAATTGTCTTGGTATCTGCTCAACTCTTGAAAAGCCTGCTTGCTTTTTTATTCCACTACTTCAGCACAAACAGAATTGGGTCACAATACTTAATTGTTGCCCAATCAACCTTTACTAATGTAATGTCACTTATATTTAGCATGAGTAAATGGGAAGTCTCAATGTGGGAGAGAGATAGCACAGTATGAGGTATTGGGGTGTGGAGATGATGGAATTGACTATGTCTTCTGCATTTGGCATCTAAATTAATCCTTATCAATGGATATTCTGGGTTAACTACAAGTTTAGCTATTTTGACAGCATCTGTACCTGTCAGTTACAACACAATAATTTCAGTAATAAAAGAAGAAATACACTTACTGTATGAAGTACATGAGACATTGTAAGTTAAGGCTTGTGCATTGATGAAGTTGAAGACGTGTTCATTTTTGTATTTGTAAGATACGAAAAAACATTTGCAGTGAGCATGTTTTTGCAAATGTGTGAGGCATATCTTGCATCTTGATACTAATTGTTCTATGAAAATGGTACTTTACCCAAAACCCCAAAATAGCTGTCATCATTTATCAACCCCAAAGTTGTCCAAAGGTTTTTATCGAAGTCAGTGAGGATCTGATTATCTACATTCTTCAAAAGAAACTCATACAGGCTTGGGAGAGCTTGAGGGTGAGTAAATGGTGACAGACTTTTTATTTATAAGTGATTTTTCCCTTAAAGTTCTGTCTCATAACTCCACTGGAGCCATGGCTCATAAAATCAGAAATGTCTGGTGTTTTTTTTTTTTTTTTTTTATAGCTTAATTTAATTTACAGTGGATTGTTCTCATACATTGATAAGTATGGTTGCCTTTGATATGAATATGATATTTGAGAGTTTCTGGAATACAAAAACAAAAAATCAATTGAACATAAACTGCTCTAACCACCATAGAACTATCACAAGCATAACTGAAAATGAAAATGTTGTCATTAATTACTAACCCTTGTGTCGCTCCAAACCCATAAGACCTTTGTTCATCTCCAGAACACAAATTAAGATATTTTTGATTAAATCAGAGAGCCATCTGACCCTTCATAGACAACAATACAACTGAAATGATCTGAGGTCCAGAAACGTAGCAAAAAGTCTTTTTGTGATGCTAGGAAATAGTTTTTTTTTTCGCAAAGAAAACAAAAATAACAGAATTTACTAAACCATCCTTCTCCCCTGACGTTCTACTTTTGCCATTTTAGAGAGTATCACAATGCAACACATACACAGGCTTTAACGTATTTGACATAATCAGCCTTGTTTACATATGAGAGAAAGCATGCGCATGTAATCTGTGATTGTTTACACCAAGTGGAAAGTGCGCATGTATGCATGCGTTGTGATACTCTCTAAAATGGCAGAATACGTAAGTCAGTGGAGAAGAATGGTTGAGTAAATCGTGTTATTATTGTTTTTTTTGCGCAAAAAAAGTATCGTTGCAAAACTGAAGTTAAGCCACTGATGTCACATGGACTGTTTTAGCTATGTTTTTACTATGTTTCTGGACCTGGAATCATTTCAGTTGTATTGCTGTCTATTGACAGTCAGATGGCTCTCTGATTTCATCAAAAATATCTTAATTTTTTGTTCCAAACAGAAATAAAGGAGTTATGGGTTTGGAATGACATGAGGGTGACTAATTGGTGACAGAATTTTCCTTTAATAAAAAAAAAAAAAAAAGAAATAAACCATATTTGAAGAAATACAGAGATAGATTCAAGAGAACTAATTAACTGATTGTTATGCTAACTTGTCTCTTTCTCCTTGTGTCTCTATAGGTAGACCTTACATTGCTTCATTGTTTTCTTCTATGTGCCACTATTTGGACTAAAATTTATCTGTGTGTTCTGTGTTGCTTGCCACAGGTTTAGCCCCTACGAATGGTATAATCCTCACCCGTGCAACCCCGACTCGGATGTGGTGGAAAACAATTTTACCCTGCTAAATAGTTTCTGGTTCGGAGTTGGAGCTCTCATGCAGCAAGGTAGACGCCTCTGCCTGCCCCCCTTAGCACACATCCCACTCTTTTGCTGGGGGTCCCAACTTGCTCTTGTCAGGCCCTCTATGATGCATGGGTGCCTCTGTGCATGTAGTTCTAAAAGGAAATTGGTTGCTGGTCAATGGAATGAATGGGACTGTGTGGGAAATGAAAGTTTTTATCTGTGGGTGTTGGATCAGGGATCGTTAGTTGCATGCTAACCTTTTCATAACCACAACTGTCTTCGCTTTTCGGGGCTCTGAGCAGGTAAGTCCAATTTAATGTGCAGAAAAGTGGCACAATGACACAAAGACAGACTCTTGGTCTTGTGTTTACAACAATATGTATTCTTAAATTCTAACTCTAAGCCTACCAAATCCTGATGCCACATCTTCTAAATTGCAAATGGTTGAAACTGAGAAAAGCCTATGGTGATTTAAGGACAATGTCACATGTAACTCGCATGCATAAGAATGTGTTGCATCTGAATAGTATACTAATATTTGGTTGAGTAATAAAAGACACCAAACCCTTATTTGCAAAATAGTATGGGTAATGTTTGAATCTGCATTGCATCTGTCAAATGGAATGGTTCAGTTGCAATTGGATTGCCACATAATATTAGCATTGTGAGTCTGCAAAATCTACATTGTAAAATAGATTTGTGTTTGAGGACTGCTCTTTGCAATGTAGATAGCATGGATATATATTTTCACCTTGAATGTCTAAAATTAAAAAAGATATTTTTGCATAGCTATTCTGGTTGGTAGAGCGTTTTGTCTGGTTATTTTTTTTTTAATAAATCGAAAGAGCATGCTAAGAGTTACAGGGCTATATGCAGTCAGCGTCCAACTAGAGCGTTCTACTAGAACTAGAGGTCTTCAACCCTGCTTCCGCAGACCTCCTGTCTTTTCAAAGTTTATTTCCAACATGTTTTAACACACTTGCCTGGGATTTTCAAGCAGTCCTGATGCTGGTTCAGTGGGATTGATAAGGGTTGAAACTAAACTAAAAGCATGGATGTAAACCTCTGAACAAGAGGGACAAGTGATATCCAGCCACATAAGTGATGTCCCTAAATCAATGGTTTCCAATCCTGGTCCTGAAGAACCAACTACACTGAATATTTTGGTGTCTCTATTATCTGACACACACATTTGAGGTCTTGGATTTATCACTAATGAGACAACAAGCTGAATCAGATGTATTTGGTGAGGGAAACATTAAAAGGTGCAGTGTTGGGCATTATCCAGGACCAGGATTGGGATCCCCTGCCTTAGATGCTTGACTGCAAATGTGGGTGCATTATTGTGTGTCTAGGGAACCTATTGAATCCCACTATTCAGTTGGCACTGTGAATTGCTACTCTTACAGAGAAACAAGTCATCTTCAGAAAGCAGGGCCCATTAAAAATCATATAACTGTGTGTTTGTATCATAGCGAAAAAAGAAGAAGGCCTATTATTTCCTGTAAAAATAATTATTGTCCAACAGCATCACCCCATAACAACATAATTATAGGGTGCCACTGAGACTGTCATTTGTTCAGGTTCCTTTGTGAGTTTGGAAGAGAAGATGTGGCATGAGGCTGAGGGATAAAAGGGCAGGGATTGTGTAAGTTGACTGTCTGCATGTCTCATGATGAATGAGTACTACTACACTGTAGAGAGGCTCCCCTGCCCATGGCTTGTCAGCCCCCAGAAAACTGTGGGACGGCGTGCTTGGACATGACGTTACCTTGGGTACATGACAGTCAGCCCCAACCAGGTTATATAAAGTCACCCTGAACAAATGGTACAGGTGATACTTTCAAATGACAGCATTCAACTTTTCAATCCTTTAAGGATGGGTTTCTTTTTATATTTTTCAATGTTCTGTGGTTGTGGGCGTCAAAGCACTTTTTTTGCTATTGATTGATTTTGCCAAGTCTTGTTTAAATGTGACTTTAGATTCATATGCAGTCCTCCTGGCCCTTCTATACTGTGCCCAACTACTTGTTTGGAGAAACAGACATTCCTGTCCAAAACCCACACATTGATTGAGCCGGAATGTTGAAGCACCACAATATTTGTACTACAAGTTGTCTCTGATGGGAGAGGAAAATGTCTTTTAGCGTCATGAAAATGTACATAGCAGCTTTAACAACTAAATTGCCAGTATGTACATTGAAAGAGTATTTCTCTCTTTCTTTCTTTCCATTTCAATGGTTGTTCAGGCTGTCTGGGATCTAGAGTTATATATCCAAACTCTGGACATGATTGACAGGTCACTAGAGCATTACCAGTTTGTTGAGGCCTGATTGGAACTCACATTTGCAGTTCAATTGAAATTCATGTAATGGCTAATCTTTTCCACAGTCCATTGTGTTTTGCCATGGACTCAGTGTGCCAGATCAAAGCTTACAGCTGACTCATAGAACTTGAGAAGAGGAGCCAGTTATTTCCCTGTGCTCTTCTCCTCTGACATCTCCTCCTAGTACAACCAGTTATTGTACCGACTTTTCCCCATCAATTAATTTCCTCTGCATGGCCACAGTGACAACTTGATTAAGGAATAGCAGAAAATTATATGTGGGTTGTGACATAAAATGGTTCTACAGTTTGGCTTTTACCCACAAGCCAAGTGGATTGAATAGTGTAGGGCAACTCAAAGACAGAAGCAAATCATGAGCCCTTTATAATTTAATACAAATCTGAGAGTCTGTATTCTAATTAAATTTGACCACATAAATTCTCCTAAAACATAAATGAATTCCCACCTTCACCATAGTTGACTTTGGCGTATTCGGTTAGCATAGATATATTATCCCAGTTGTCAGCAGGCAAGGCCTTTCCCTGCAACTAGTTGTTGTGTCTTGACTGGGATCTGGTGCTGGTCCTCACATTGTGACCACTGCTTTACCCTGACAGCTGTCTCTGCTCCTTTCTACTAGGATCTGAGCTCATGCCCAAAGCCCTTTCCACCAGGATTGTAGGAGGCATCTGGTGGTTTTTTACTCTAATCATCATCTCCTCCTACACGGCCAACCTAGCCGCCTTTCTTACCGTGGAGAGAATGGAATCTCCAATTGATTCAGCCGATGACCTGGCCAAGCAGACCAAGATTGAGTATGGAGTGGTGGAGGATGGTGCTACAATGACCTTCTTTAAGGTGAGTTGAGCCTGTCGTATCGCTTGCAGCACTTCAGGTCCTACAGAGAACTATTAAAAAGGCTCAGTAAGGACCATTGACCATTGTGTTTCATGGCTCATGGGCTCTGTTGTCTCATTTCTTTTAACTGAAACCAGGCAATTTATGTTTTGAGTTAGATCTATAATTGGAGCGACAACGTACAGTTAGCCCAGACACTGTTAATAAATTGTTAATTGTTACAGTTATTTAATTGATTGCAGGTTTACTAAGTGAGTTACCAGGAAGGAAGGTCAATGACAGATTAGAATTTTTAATATTTTTCTGACATCTAGTGAGGAGATCTTTAAACATCTCATATCAGTAGGATACTCTTGCTTATTGAACTCTGGTGTCACGTGCACTGTAAAAAAAAAAAAGCTTCTGGCAAATTCTACCGCAAATACAATATGGTTACAACATTTTTGGTTTTACAGTGAAATTTACAGTGAAATTTCATTAACTGATATAATGTTAATACGCCAACCTATTAAAGTACCCAAATCTGTTTTTTTTTACCTTTGATATACACTGATAACCACCAAATATGGGTGGTAATGAGAAAGTCATGTGCACATGATGAATTTCACGCAAACATTAAACACCAACATGGTAAGACTCATTAACCTGAAATATGCAATAAACATTAATTTAAAAACATTACATGTAACATAAAACCCTAATAAACATAAATGATAAAAAGAAGAAGAAAAAGAAAACGTTATTTAAAAAAAAACTAAAAAAAACAACAAATTCAAACTAAATTAGAAATTTAATACAGGGAATTCTGGGTAGGTCAATTTATGTTTTTCCTTGTAAATTTACTGTTAATAATTTAACAGGTTTTTACTGTAGCATTTTAACAGTTTTTTTTTTCAGCATGGAATGTAAATCTGGTTTGTGATGTTCCTGATATGTCCACCTCAATAAAAACATGAATATTAAATGAATATTGAAAAACATGAATATTAAGGCATTTTAAGAAAGAAATGTACTAGATAAATAGAGAATAATAATGTATTTAAAACACACATTTAGTTTATTTATTTAGTGTCTGTGTTTGTGCAAAAATAATGACAAGGGGAAAGTGCTATCAGTGCAGTCTTATCAGAATGTCCTAATTTGAAATCTCAGCTTTCAAAGGGGATCTGAGGTATGCAATAAAAAGTAAAATGTTTGAGAATGAAGATTTTTTTACTTGACCTAATAATTGAGGTTGTGTTTCTGAGCTTTTATTGCTGTGTACTGCTGGAAGTGACAAAGGTTGAAAGCATTTTATAACTGCACACTGTTTAGCGTCTGTATGTGGGAGATTCACTCTGCATTTCTTTATTCAGTCCCAGAGGGCTGTGAACACTGTGACACTTAAATTCCTCTTTATCAGTATTTCTTTTAGTCAGTATTTTTGCTCTGAGATCACAGCATGGAGAGTGTGGTTTTGATTGTCCAGAGTTTGTAACTAGTTCAGTAAAATCCTCAGCCACCTCTGTGCCAAAAGAGTAGCAAACTGGTGTTTGTTTTTCCTATCCACCTCTGCTATATCTTGTCATTCCTAAGAGAAATATTAAGCATACAATGATTATCTGATATTCAGTAAATGCTACTACAGAAATTTAAAAAGCATCACAATATATGTTTGTTTTGCTTCTTTTTTTTTTCAAACAGTCAGCAGAAACCATAATTGACCCTGTTTGCTTCATTACATATTCTTTGCCTTATTGTGAACAATTCAACAGTAGCCTATTCGAAAGAAAAAAAAGAATGTATGTCATATATGCTTCTAACTTTTTTTTTTAATCTCCATTCATGATCCAATCAGTTCCCAAAGGACAAAATCAAGTCCTGATTTTTGGCTTCATATTCTCTGATGTTCAGTTTCAATTTTAAAGCATTATTACAATTTCTGGAAGTAAAATGGCAAAACACACAGAAACACAATGTGAGAGATAGAGAAATGTAGCCGTTTCAAAGCATCCTGGCCCTGACAACGCCTATAATCAATTGCAGTCATATTTCCTACAGGAACAGCAGATGTTCAGAGAGCTGAACACATATGCTCTTTTAGCAGGTGCTGATGTATTGAGTGATTGAGTGGCAGTGTGAGTGATTGACGGTTTGATAAACTGCCTTTATTGATTCTGTATAATGCTCTACAGAGAAGCGGTCACAAAACTCAATAGTATCAAGAACACTGCACTTTCGATTAGACAGGTTCTGTTATTTAAATGCAAACATTTAGAACCATATCTAACATAACTATAAATAAAAACATTGTGGCTGAAATAGTTTTGTGATTAGGGTTATAGGTTCTTTACATCTCTAATTTCACAGCTGGCTTAAATAACCAAATAACTCTTCTGTGTGATCTAGAACATTGTGCCTCATCCACTAGCCATGTATATGCACAAATGTGTGAACTCTAAGTGTAGTTCAAAATTCATGAAAAAATACAATTCACTGCAGTTTTAGTCTTTATTCTAACTTTAGTCTTGGGTGCAAGAATCAGCCAGCAACATCATGTTCAAGTTAGGGATCCACACTAGCATAATCTTCCAAATCACTTTCAATTTATTTTCATTTTGCAGTAAAACAAAAAAACAATCAAGACATTTCGGCAGCAAGCCTTCTTGCGTGAATCATTTTTAGTGACAAGAGTTTTTAAAAAGCACAAAAAGTAGGAACAACTTAAAAAACACATATGCAGATATATTATACTCTGTATGTCCTTAAAATTTTGTATGTGCTTTCAGTGGGTGTTCTCAGGATAGTACACATCTTTTGAAAGTGTAATACGTTTGGGGAAGCACAGTAAATTATACGGAAATGGTCTGGATGTGTTTTACTGTATGCAAATTACTAATCTATGGGTGTGTGGTCATTCATTATCAATAATCCAAATGCATTAATATTAGAATTGTGCTAAGAACAGATTCAAATGCATACACGTGTACAAAGAATATACAAAAACGATCTCCAGTGTGTATTATCCATTCAATTATTAGTGATTTTTTTTCTTGTTTTACAATAATATGCAAAAAGAGAAATCTGTATGTCCACAAGCTATGTAGTTATTTATTAAAAACTGGTTGTGTAATACTTATACAACATTCAAATTTGTATATATTTGTATTATTATTCTTTTTTTAAACAACAGTCATTTTGCTTCTAATTTGTACCTATATTTCCCTGGCAAAAATTATCAGTCCTTTTTTGTACTTCAAATAGGTGATGTCCAGTTGACCCAGCTTCAATGAGATGGTCTGGGAATGCTGTAATGTTAGGCCACCTGTGTGAGACTGTTGAAAAGTTTATAATGGCAATTTCAAATACTGCATTCTCTAGCCCTTAAAACTGTTGGTGGCTTTTAGCATCTTATGGTTTTATAGCTAAAAAAAAAGATTTTAATAATATATGTTGAGGTTTATTGAAATGGTGGTCTGATGAGACACTGGGGAGTTTGAGCTGAATGACTACACTAATGGGAGCTCACAGTTTTAATCCTTTGATCACACCGTTATGCACTATGTTACTCAATATGCTTTGGCTGTCCTGTAAAAATAATTCCTTTTTGGGTAGTCTGTGGGATTTTATGTTTGGCAAACGCGCTACAGGCAAGCTTAATGTGTGTTCTTTTATTTGGCAGTGACAAACCTGAGGGGGCGATAGAGTTTACTTTAAATGTCTGTCATTAAACCAGATTATACAGGAGGTTAGCTAAAAACATGTCAACCATTTAGCTAACTTTAACTAAATTACATAGCAAGAGTGTCTTCCAATGTGAAAGAAAAAACTGTCCATTAAAAGAGTTTGACCTTTGTGACAATACTGAATGTTAAACACAATGACAATAAAATTGAGCTTGTTTGTACTGTAAGTACAGTACTGTACTAGGCCACTAGTATTTTCACCAAAATAAAAAACAAACCAAAAGCTTTTAACTTGGTTATTATATCTTCCGCTGTAGCAAAATATCAGTTTACATTTCCAAACATTAATTTTTTCATTAATTGTAATAATGCAGTGAGATTATTGTCTGCATAAGAAGTCTGACAACAGCCAGTGCTCCACACAGAGATCTGATCTGGTCATCATCCAGTCTGTCTGGAATGGCAGGAAGTAACAGAACAAACTAAACAGAGGTGTAAAGCGTACCTGAAACCATACTTGAGATTACTGTAAAAATGACTCCATTACACGTAACAAGTCACCAATTCCAATAATACTTGAGTAAAAGTCGTAAAATATTTCAAAGTATTTTAAAATAACTTAAGTATCTTACTTGTACTGAACGTAGGCTCAAATAACACCAAGAAATGTGAAAAATAAGAAACTATTTATATGTTAGGTTTCATTTCCTAATATAGATACAATGGCAGAACAAAATAGATCAAACAATCAGTCTCAGTCAAACTCAAATGTTGATGTGCTGTCTTCGGCTTCATCAGCGGCTGCTGCCATGTCGCTAATTAATGTGAAACACCTTGTATTTGGCAAGCTGCTAATTTACTTTCACTTGGAGTAGCCTCAAGATGGCGATATTTCGCCCCAGGAAATTAGCTGTGGTAAATAAACAGTAAGTGTCAGTTCACATTTAGTGGAGTAAAGAGTACATATATTCATATATACATACATGATATACAGTACAATCAAAAATATAGTTGAGTAGAGAGTAAAAGATGCTTGTATTTTTTGTTACTCAGTACAAGTACAAAGTAGTAAAAAAGTAAAAAATACTTAAGTATAGTAACAAAGTCCATTTACTCAAATACTTTACACCACTGAAACAGACTAAATCCAGAACTGTGGCAATGACTCCAAGATGCTTAAAAAAAACCTGCAAAGCTACAGTAATTTTCAAAGTTTTAGACACTTGTCTAAAAATGCTGTAAAATGAGGATGCTTTCAAAAATAATACCATGAATAGATTTAATTTATCAATTAACTTATTTTAACTAAATCAAATAAATATTGGGTATTACAGCTTTTGGTAAAACGGCTTCCCTTGTCTGTCCGTCAATATATGTTGTGACGACAGACCGGGGTCTTCAGAGCCCAGGTTCACTCTGATTAAGAGAAAACGCCAATAAAAATTGGCTTGTGGAATTTGCATCCTAAGCCACTCCCTGTCATACGGCTATAAATAGGTGCAGCAACTTATCAGACTTTTGCTTTGGAGCCTCTGCTGCTTTCCTGATTCGCAGGCTGGAGGAAGAAAGAAGATGCTGTTCATGAGGCGAGACAACGTGATCAGCGGCGTCCATGTTGGTTCAGTAATTCCCCTGGGTGTTTCATAAAAAAGATCACTTTCTGCTCCTTGTCTTTTTAAAGATGCCATTCCGCCCATGTCCTCTTGGGTGCGGTCATTACCTGACTTCAAATGACGCAGGAACGGCGGGTTCTGCAGGTGAACCGTCAACAGAGCATTTGCGGCTGGCACTGGTAGTGATCTAAGGAGCACATTGAGATCTTCTCTGCCAGGGACCCCCTTGTGGACCTCTCACCCCTACTGCAGTGACTGTCCCTTCTGGCTCCTATTTCAGCCAGAAACCACTGGTCTCCCAACTCTATCCTCACCACCTTCAATGTTGGGGTAGCTAGGGAATATGTGGACATTCCTTAGGTGGAAAGGGCTGTTGCTGTGCACTTGTGCCCACAGAGCACCGCCACTTGGAGGAATCATCTGCGTCTCCCCTCTGCCGTTGCCGAGGACACCCCCCTTCCACGTCTCAGGTCCGCTGCCCCAAAGTCCTCTAGGACAACGACGAGGTGGCCCAGAGACGGGCGGACCGGAGAAGCGAGTTACTGCTCTACAGAAGAAGAGGGCCAGGTGGAGAATCCTTTGTTGAAGTTTGTGTTTGTTCTGCCATTGGTCTAAGGGCCTGTGTTACCCACATTCTCAATAAAAGAGCAGTTTTTCTTGTCCTACGGGACTGGGTGTTTTTGGGCTGACAGTAAGCTGTCCATGGCTATCTTGTGGTCACCCACAGTGTCCCCTATTGCCAGCAGCCAAGAAATCACGGTAAGGGGATGCAATGCTCCCCACGTGGTTCTGGTCAGTCCCCTTGTGGACCAGGGCTAGTAGTACTCTGATGAGTCAGGACATGATGCCTTCTCTTCTATCCAAATGCACTGCCCACCACTGCACACCTCTAGGCAGGTCGGTGAGTCTGATGGCCCCACTTGCGATGAGGCTGGATGTGTGGGTTGCGCTTTGTCAGTTGTCATGGTGGCTCATCAGGATGATCAGACTCGCCTAATCGATTAAGTTCGGCCGGCAACATCCCAGGTTCAGCGCCATGAATTCATGAAAAAAACCTTAGTAAAACACTTTATCAATGTTTATTTATTAGTTTTTTTTTAATTATTTTTTAGAACCACCATAACTATCCAGATTCCTAGCTTTAACAGAACGAGAATCTCAGCCTTGAGATATTCTGTAGTCTGCCTCCACATAGTAGAACAGATTATGGCCATTTTAGGCAGCCTCCATCTGAAAGCCAAGCGCTCCCTGTGCTGAACATACTGCCCTAAGGCTGACACATTAAATTATAGAATATTCTAACCCATGAAAGCAGGTGGAGAACACAGCAGACGTATTGGCCAGATATAGTCTTCCTCTTCTCTGGAGGTTTGCTTTCTTTGTCCTTCTCTGCTCTGAGGCATCTTATTATCTGTCATGTCTAGTATGCCACATTCTATGCTTCAAAAGATATTATGATCAAAAAGAGGAGCAGGCTCACTGGGAAAGCAGCTCGACCTCTCTCTTGCTCTCTCTTTTTCTCTCTCTTATCCTTCAGTATCAAAACAATCTGTGGCAACCTTTCACACAGAGGAGCACACCTTTGCTCACTTTCTAGGCTGCTGTTCCTCAGTCACATCTGTCTCTCTGTAAGAGTCGAGGTGAAACTGTTTGCTGACCGTCTCAGCTGCTATCATGACCTTTTTAATTTGTAGAGAAAGTTTTGGTGGATCCTGCAGCCAGTTCTCAGTTTCAAAAACCCTTACCGACAGATTCTCATATTTCCTCTGCAATCTTGGTCTTATCAGTTCTCTGTGAGTTTTTCTGTTCTCGGGTCCTTTGAGGAGGACCCCTGGACCGTTGAGATGAGATAGTCGGAGGAAGTGAATCACAGCTCCTGATGGAATCGGAGCAGCAGTTAAAGAGAGCAGTCCCACCTGCAGAGAGATACAATGATGTTTGTAGAGCCTTGTGATTTAACCCTTCTATGCACATTTCAAATCACTGTTCTGTGGTGGAAATTTCATTTAAAATTGTTTTGGACTGAAATGGCTGCATCCTTTGTTCTGCCTAAACCACTTTAAAAAACAAGCGAATTACACTGTTTTAGCTTGCAAATTTTTTATTTAAAAAAAAAAAATTGTATTATATTTAGATTTAATATTTAGTTGTTATATATATATATATACATATATACATATAATATTTTAAGGTATTTATCAGGGTTGTATTTAATATGCAATTAATTTAGTGATTATTTATTATTATTGCACATAATGCATGTATAGAATATAGGCAAAGTTCTATATTAAACTTCACTTTATGGATTGAGAAATTCCTAATGATGGAATAATTCATTTTGATCATAGTTTATTATACCTTTATATACATTTGTTTGGGTTAGGGTTAACTTGCACTTCAGCTCTAGCTCTAGATAACACTAAATATGGAGTACTTTTAATCTGTACTTGAAACATTTGTACTTAAATTAATAAGCAATTAAAAAAAAATCAAATAAAAAGCAGACAGTTAAGACAGCCTTCATGAAAAAAAAAGAAGAATCCTTTGTTATTGGGATTAATGAGAGTTTGTGGGTTTGCTTAGCTACGCTTTGATGACAATTTCCCATTAACAGTAGATATGAACTGCCCTCAAACCACCCATTTTGGGGAAAAAAAACATAATTAGTTATTTATTTAAAGGGATCCAAATATGCCCTTTTATGAAGTCTTTATTTTTATTTTTTTGTGGTGTGCTAGAATACATTTCCATACTTGATTGTCCAATAACACATTATTTTTCAAGATTTTCATTATTGCATTTCTTCCCAGTCTTTACAGGATGTTTGTGTGTGTGATTGTGTGTGATTGTACGTGTGTTTTGAAAAAATAAACATTAAATTTCTCTCAAGCAATTTTTGAAAGGGAACAAATAATACAAATTAAATTTTACTTATAAAAATATGTCAAAAGTGTGGAAAACTTTGCTTCTATCATTATTGTAGCATGGAGACTGCATCATTATGGTTATTTTCAAAGTTTTTCTGTTTTCTTTTAATGAAAAGGCACATTTTTTCTTCAAAACTATTTCAATGTTTGTTATGTTTTTTACAGTCGAGTCACTCTCTCTCTGCCACAACTATCTCGTAGGCTGCACTGAACTGATAACTTCAGTTTGATCCCAGAGAAAGGAAATAAAAGCCCCCCCACACTGAAAGCTGATTGGCTTATTTTGCTTAGTAAACCAATCAGGATGCTCTCTGTCTAGCACAGTTCACATGCACGCACGGTCTCTCTCACTCTCTCTCCTTCACTTCTCTTATTCACGCATTTTAAGATGCAATATGCAGACATTAATGTCTCACGTGCATGCGCTTGCCCGCTTGTTCTAGATTCCGGGATATTTTATATGATTTGTGGGCATCAGGGAGCAACTATCAATATACGGGAGGGTCCAGGAACTTCCGGGAAATTTGGAATGTCTGCCGTTAATGTTAACATTATACCAAGTCGCCACAAAAAAAATAATGCACGGGAAACAGCTTTGGCGTGTTAGTTGCAGTGCACTATGCAACAAGCTTTTGTAAACAAGCTAAAGTTAAATAGAAAAGTAACGTTTTAATCACTAACATAGCAGATTCATGAAAAAAAAAAAAAATAAATAAAAATTTTTGCCACAACTAAATTATTAACGAATCAGCATTGACTACATTAAAGAGAATCACTTTATTTAAAGTGAATAAAATCCCCTACTTACTGGAGTTCAACAACTACTGATGAACAGAGCCGCAGCCACATACAGGTAGCGTAAGTGAGATGAACTGGTATAGTAGGCAGTGGGTCAAACCTCTGTGAGGAAGGGCAGGGGGAGCTCAACTCTTTCGAAATGCATTTTTTGCGTTTGCATTTCTACTTACACATTTATTTTTTAGGCATACAAAAATGTTTTTTTCACAATAGACAGTGTGATTTTTTTTTATGATTTAAGGGGGGGACAACCATCGGATCCCCCCAGGATTTATGCCCATGCCTCGACCACAAAACCAGTTTTAAGTAGCATGGGTATATTTGTAGCAATAATTTCCTACTTTAAATATATCAAAACATCTTCATTTATTTATTTATTGTATTACTACACTCAGAAATAAAGTTACAAAAGCTGTCACTTTGTACCAATTAGGTTCAAATGTTTAAGTACTAATATTAAAGGAACACTCCACTTTTTTTGGAAATAGACTCATTTTCCAACATCCCTAGAGTAATACGGATGTGTTTTACCATTTTTGAATCCATTCAGCCGATCGCCGGGTCTGGTGGTCCCAAAATTAGCATAGCTTAGCATA
>JAUCMT010000032.1:1094165-1117789 GCA_032357475.1 Enteromius thamalakanensis
TTGCTGCCCTGACAGCTTTTTGTTTTGCTCTGGTGTTTTCTGTTGTTATTAAATCTTTGTATTTGTATTGATCGTGTCTGCTCTCGTCTGTCACACACACGGACCAGCCAAACCCCGTGACAGAACGAGACCTCGCCTAGACGATGGCGTTCGCTTGTGTGAAAGCGCACATCTTCGCTGACTCGGGTTTGCATCGGTGGATCTCCCAGCTAGGAAGCTGGCACGCGATCCGGCGAGGTCCGCTGCCAACTGTTAATTCCCGCACTTAACGGCGGGACCCAGTCACACCGCCATGGTGTGGATTTTCTCATGGGGCTTCCTTTCTCCCGATCTCTCTTCCCCCGATACTGTCTCCGGAGGAGTCGAGGGCAGTTGTAGGAAGATGTCTTCGTGCACTTCGAAAGGCGGCTGAGGAGGATCCTGAGTCTCTCGCGCTGTTTGAGTGCCTTCCAGAGCCCGTTTCAGTTCCAGAGCCCGCTCCAGTTCCAGTGCCTCCTCCAGTCTGGGCGTTTCCAGAGCCCACTCCAGCTCTAGAGCCCGCTCCAGTCCGGGTGTTCCCAGAGCCTGCTCCAGTTCCAGTGCCCGCTCCAGTCCGGGTGTTTCCAGAGCTCGCTCCAGTTCCAGTGCCCGCTCCAGTCCGGGCGTTCCCAGAGCTCGCTCCAGTTCCAGTGCCCGCTCCAGTTCGGGTGTTTCCAGAGCTCGCTCCAGTTCCAGTGCCTGCTCTAGTCCGGGCATTTCCAGAGCCCGCTCCAGTCCGGGCAGTTCCAGAGCCCACTCCAGCTCCAGTGCCTGCTCCAGTCCGGGCAGAGCCAAAACCCGTAGCGGAGGACCTGTTGCAGTGGCCCGACCCTCCAGAGCCCGTAGCGGAGGACCTGCTGCAATGGCCCGACCCTCCAGAGCCCTTAGCGGGTGACCTGCTGCAATGGCCCGATCCTCTAGAGCCCGTAGCGGATGACCTGCTGCGATTGCCCGATCCTCCAGAGCCCATAACGGATGACCTGCAGCAATGGCCCGACCCTCTATAACCCGTGGCGGATAACCTGCTGCCATGGCCCGATCCTCCAGAGCCCGTAGCTGATGACCTGCTGCAATGGCCTGACCCTCCAGAGCCCGTGGCGGAGGACCTACTGCGATGGCCTGGCCCTCCTGAGTCTGCCGCGCACCCCGTGCGCCCTCCAGGGGGGAGGCAGAAAGGGGAGGACCTTGGAGGGGATGGGTGGGTTGGGGGATTCTGTCAAGACCGTTGGGGAACCATCTCGGCCTGTCCCACCTCTAACTGTTGAGCCTGTGTGGCCTGCGAAGGCACCCAACCCTGTGCCACCTTGAACTGTCCCGCCTGTGTGGCCCGCCAGGGTGCCTTTATTTCTGTAATATGCATTGCTAAGAACATCATTTGGACACCTTTTTAATGCGATCTTCTTAATATAAAAAAATTCTTGCACCCTAAGATTCCAGAATAGTTTTATCTCAGCCAGATATGTCTTATCCTAACAAACCATACATCAATGAAAACTTATTTTTTAAGCTTTCAGATTATTTAAAATGACCCTTATAACTGGTTTGTGGCCCAGGGTAACATATGGTAATGCGGAATAAAGCAGTATTGTGTGATAATGTGCATGATTAAGTACTGATAAACATCCAATATGGTAGTAATATGAGTAATATAGCTGATAGAATCATTCCTTAAATTAAAGTGTTTTTAATAAGTGTTACTGTGCAGGAGGCCTGCATTTCCAGTATTCTCCTGAGAGATTATTCAGTCTCTGTTGTTGTTTCCTTTGACAATGGTGTGCTCAGATCATGCAGTTTTTGAAAATCTACAGTACACTTTAATAAAATATGCTGATATAAAATTTAGCTAAGAATCAATAAACATTTCTGTTTTTTTTATTTTATGTTGTGAATAGGGCATATAGACATCGCACATCTGATAGTTCAAAAAAGATGCAGTTATGTGTTATGTATTTATATGAGGCCTAATCAAAGGCATTTTGACAAGCCTAACAATAGAGACCCAAGAGAGTTTCTGCCATTACGCACACACACAAACATGCATACATAATCACTCGGCCTTCCCTGTGGATGCTCCTTTCCTTGTGCACATAAAATCTCTGTGTTTCTTTCTCACGGCACAACCAACGCGTCAAATTAATTGTTAGCAGCCTTTTTAAAATATCTTCACATTTTGGTCTGTGTGAAAGATTTATATAATGAGAATGTGAATTAAAATGGACAGCCACCTGCCTGCTGCAGTTTCCAGCATCATTATCAGTGGCTGAGCTATGGGTAAAGCCAGGAGATGTTTGTTTTGGACTGATCTCCTTCATTGAACACGGCCTCTCGATGGAATACAGTATCTCACCTAGAGAAAATACAAACAATCTACACAGCACTGTGTGCTGGAGAACTCAAAGCTTTAGTGAAGATATTTAAGATTCAGTCTACACCACAGAAATATATAGGCCTACTATATAACAATCAGAAAAAGCTAAATTAATAGCCTACTTATTAAATGCAACTAATTAAAAGCTGTAATTTAATGCATTTAACACATTTATTTTATTTATTTATTTTTTAAATGCTGGTCATAACAGTTATTAAATTGATTTGTATACAAACATATGTTAATAAGTCGGAATGCCAACAAAAACGTATTTTCATGGTGCAATTAATTTATTATCAAATTTAAATATATACCACTCTTGAGCAAAACTCCAGGGCAGTAGAGAAAAAAAAATTATCTACACATGATGATATATTAATAATAATATACATGCAGTAATGTAATGTAATGTTAATAATAAACAATAATAAATATGCAGTAATGTAATTAGTGCAGTTTGATTAAACCCATTTAATACCTTTGTTTTACTTAATGCAATTAACATGTTTATTTAATTTGACTATTTATTGACTGATTTTTAAAAGTAAATGTAATGTAATGTAAATACATTGAAATATACTGTCTATTTTATTCCACTGCTCCAGCATCGAGAAGCTACAGTGAATTTCAACCAAAAATACAAATCCCCAAAGCTTCCTAGTATTTTGTTTAATTTTAAACCATTATGCAGTAGCACTTCACGATTACATATGATAAGTGGAGTTTAAACGCAGTTTAAATGTGTTTTACACAACATTAAAGTTTATTAAGAAATAATGGGCCATTTCACTCTAATGTAGGCTTGTACTGCTTAACATTCAGCTCTGGATACTCTAGGCCTGAATTCTTAGGCAGAGATGTGGACACATTTAGACATCAATTAAGATCCTTATCCATGCTTTTAGAGTGCTTCATTTTAATATTTAAGTGATGATTTAGAGTAGTTATATGGCATTTTAATCCTAAACTGCATGATGTACTGGATAGCTTACATGGGTACAGAATACTTTTTAAATTGTCAGTGAATTTGAACTGCCAGTCATTCTTAAAGAGCCACTACTGTCCCAGTCAACAGAGAACCAGAGTGGTGCAGTCATGACAAATATTTATAGGCCAACCCAAATGTCTGCATCACCCTTCACCTAATACATTATATTATTATTAATATTTAGGAATATTTAGGATTACGATCCACTTCAAAAAAAAAACAAGAAAAAAAAAAAACATGTCTGATACTTGATTTGATCGCTGATAGTGATTTCAGCGTCATATGTGTAAAATTTAAAGAATACCCAAATGGAACAGAACCATCATGACAGAAATTCACACGTTTATAAAGTAAATAATCAAAATTAATAATAGCAATAATAATAGCGATAAATTATGTACCCGTTTCTAAGGAAGGTTGTAAATTAGTAACTAATTTATATATCCAGTGTTCTTACGTTACATAACATAAGAATGAACGACTCGAAAGACTCGAGAGATTAATTAATTAATTAATTATTTTTTTGGCTCGGGCTGCATAGATTAAGCTTATGGTGCTGTCACATGATGAATGAACAACTTGAACCTGAGAATTTGTCAGATAAAAGGCGAGGTGAGCGAATCATAGATTAAAGGTAAACAATGAATTAATCTTACTGTGTCTTATAGCATTATAGTTTTGTATTGTTTGTAGTGTGATCAACGTTTGTGTAAGCAGTAGATGTGTGGAGGTAACCAGTAACATTTTAATTATATTTTCCTAAAATTAACGAAATGACTCGAAAAAAAGATGCATTCATTTTGCTGAACGAGACTCAAAGGTCAGCGTCGATAAAATGATCCTAACTTCCCATCACTAATAAATATATAAACGATGGAATGATGATACCTAAAAGTATTAAAATGCTAATTTGTTTCCAGAGTTTGGCCTACATAGTGTTACGCTTACAGAAAAACAGGATTCAATAAAAGCGAGTTTATTTAGTGCTCAAACAAAAATGATTCAATTCAGCCAGGGAACTTCAAGTGCAGTGATAAGGATTCAACACAAAGTCAAGCAGGCTCTCCAATGGTGAGCTTTCAGGTAAGCAATACTCTTTTTTTGGAAGTCCTTTTAGGAGCAGGGAATTTGAGTCACAGACACAATCCATATCTCAGATCCAGAAGGAGCAGGTGAGGAGCCAGGCAGGTCAGTAGTGAGCATCTAGCCTTGAGCTGAGCTTTATAGCAGGTGCTGATGAGTGCAGGTGCTGATTGTAGGAGCGGGTGACAGCTGTTGGGAATTGAGTGTAGTCTGTGGGTGCTGTTTCAGCATCAGGTGAGTGTGACTGCGTGACACATAGGTATGTCATGCCTGCCATACTATATAGGCAAAATGGAAATGAAAATGTCAAGACAGGAGTCTGTAACAGGCTCATATGTTTACTTTTACACATCCAATACATTAATAATGTTCTGTGTTGTATGTTTCTCATTGAAAGCTGATGGATGTCCCTTTTCAGTAAAAAAATTAATAAATAAATAAAAATGTCCTTTTATTACAAAAAGAACCATCATTAGAACCAACCGATTTTTTACCATTTGTCTCAGAGTGATAACAGATCATAAATGTGTTCCGTTTTCATTTTCTTGTCATCTGTAAGGATAGGAACAACAGAGGAGAATGCTCCGGGTCTGATTGTAGTGTGCAGTAAATTAATCAAAGCTTCAGAACAGATCAAGAACCAAGAGCAGATTAAAGTAGTGCAATCTGTGAACACTTCAGCATGATCAAAGTATTCGACAAATCGCTGCTAATCAATCCACACAATCAACCGAAATGCGCAGAAAGCATCACAGGAAGAATAGAGTGACAATGAAAGAGAAATAATGGAGAAGTGGCACAGAGAGACTTTCTTTACCTCACACTTAAAGGATTGTTGGGCTTGGTTCCATATCAAGAAACACATCATTTTGTCAGACATGATCAAGTGTGTTTCTAAGTAATTTTTATACATACATACGGGCGCCTTGAATTATGAAGCTCTCTTCCAAAACCCAGTGGACTGCCTTTACGAAATCTGTTATAGCATATACAAGTTGAATAGTACAATACACCAATGAGAAGAAATAAGCATTTGGTTATTCATTCCTTGAGATTTTTATTTCTATCTTTTTTTTTTTTTTTTAAGTCTATCTATCTATCTATCTATCTATCTATCTAGGCCCCCATGGGTTTGCCTCATCAGCAGGTGTAGCCTACATGTGCAATCGGGCTGATTTGTCAAGGGTAACTCCAGAAGATTCTGGTAGGCACTTGGCAAATCACCCAGTTGATCTAAAATATCGACGGGCCACAAAAAGTCATTACACACAATAATGGCAGGCAGGACCTTGAGTATGTGACTTAATTAGGTTTCAAATGCCATCAGATGTGTTCTCAGAGGCAAGAAAAGACCTGTGTTTAAAATGGTTGAAGATTCTTTGCAATTGGCAACAGTTTCTCTCGCTGCTAACCTTAATATCTAAGTTGATTAGGGGTTTATTTGTAGTTCTGCGTGAATAAGATGGTATTATTTTGTATGTTGAATTTTGCATGCTGTCGGTACACATTTCAGTTTTGGAGATTAGTCAGGATTAGTCATAAACAGATTTGTGTGCTTCTGCCACAATTTGTTCCATAGTAATCATGTAAAGGGGGCAAAACTATGACATTTTAACCAATAAAAAGATTATTTTGAAAAATACCTGCATATGCTTTGTGTTCCCAGCAAGAGAGCAATGTGAGCAAGAAAAGCTCGTCTGTGGGTGGTTTATTGATAATTCAGTGTGATCTCATTAAATTTCAGGCATACGACTTTAGAGACAAATATTTTTGAATCCTTTGATGTTCATAAATGTGAATTCAAATAATCCATATGTATATATAATCATGATTCATTGTTTCATATCTATCGATCTATCTGTTAAGGGTGGAGCTGAACCCGAATGCGTTTTTCAGAAAGGCACAAATAACTTGTTTTTTACGAATACTTATTTCAAACAATTATTTAAAAAATATTTGTATTCGGGAACAAGAAAAAAATTCAAAAAGCTGCATTTCCTCATGAGACCACAGTGCATGCCTGGATGAGTGAATGAGAGAGTGACGTGTAAAAAAAGATGACTAACACAGGCAACTGCTGCACAACGCGACATGCATTCACATCAGTGATAACATAGTTATATAATTACACTCACCGGACACTGCACTTATTCGCAATCACAAAAGAACATTTCATATGCTGTCCAGATGTGCTTGTCTAGTGCGTACACCTGAAGTGCACGCTCACTAAAAACCTAAAAATAAAAGATATTTATCACGTGATTGTGGTAATACAGTGAAAAACACACAGCATTAAACACAGTTGCTTGTGTCTATATATATTTTTTAAAGAGTTCTGTTATCCGCATCCTGTCTCCACTGAAGAGCGTTCATCGGCTGCTCCAATCGTGACACATATTATGTTTAAGTTGAAAACGATTTTTATCTTT
This sequence comes from Enteromius thamalakanensis, assembly GCA_032357475.1. Taxonomy (NCBI): domain Eukaryota; kingdom Metazoa; phylum Chordata; class Actinopteri; order Cypriniformes; family Cyprinidae; genus Enteromius; species Enteromius thamalakanensis. The sequence goes on from JAUCMT010000032.1 coordinate 1,101,052, forward strand.
TCTTATTTTGGCCTAAATATCTGCCCTTCTTTATTTTATACTTTGTTACCTTGAAACCCACTCCTACCTCTGTAATTTGCAAAATAGTCTTTAACCCAATTAAAAACCAAATTGAAAAAGAATCTGGATAAAAATCGTGAATCATGATTTCCCCAGAAAAAAATGTGATATTATATTTTTCCGATATCGCCCACCCTTAATTATGCTGCATTATTGACGTCTGCAGTCGGGTGCTCTCATGTTCACTCTGTTTACATACACACAAAATTTAGACAATAGGCTGATGACAGAGTAGTTAACATTTGGTTAAAAGGTTAAAACATTGCTTGTAGTTGTGTCAAAGTAATGGCTTTTATGTTTGTTTTTCAATGACGTTCCTTGTTACATGTTTATTGCTGGATTTATGCAAAAACATCAACCAATATTGCATATCCCTAATTATTATAATGAATATTATTAAAGAATACTTAAACTATACCTTATATTAGAAGTGTAATGAAAAAAGTTGCCATTAAAAAAAGTATTTATCTGAAAATAATTTCTCTATCATTTAGTGATAAATAAGTTTTATCATAGTATTGATCATTACAGTTCTAACTTTTACAATTCTTATGTTTGTACATTTTGCACCTTAGAATCTGTCAATATTTTACTGGTGTGTTTTTCAGTGTCTGTCCAAATCCTTTTCATATTTAAGATTACAAGATTTGGTACTGCAGTTTGTGTTTAATGTATTCAAATTCTGATAATGAATTTGATGTCTTGTCCCAGAAAACCAAGATCTCCACATATGATAAGATGTGGGAGTTCATGAGCAGTCGAAGACATTCGGTGATGGTGAAGAGCATCGAGGAAGGAATTGAACGTGTGCTCACCTCTGATTATGCTTTCCTTATGGAGTCCACCACCATTGAATTTGTCACTCAGCGCAACTGCAACCTCACGCAGATCGGAGGCCTCATAGACTCCAAGGCCTACGGAGTCGGCACCCCTATGGGTAAGGACTATTTATCTTTCTCATTTGTATCATTTATTAGTTTATATTTACTTAATAACTGAACTGAATTTAAAATTGCATTACAGTTTCATGTTTAAACCTTTAAGCTAATTTAACACAATTCATTATCCACTGAAATATGTAATACTGCTGAATTGATTTAAAAACATGTTCATTTATAGCACCACAATTATTTTATGTCGGTTAAATCATCTCTCTTCAAAGCAACAATTGCAGGACTGGACTTTTTGCTGTCAGTAATTTTAGTTAATATTTTATGTCTTTAATGTTAATGTATTTATTTATTATTATTATTTTATTTATATTTCTTTATTGCTTATGCTACAGTGGGTCTTCTGCTGTCAATCAATATCTGAAACAACGACTTGAATTGATGCTGCAGATATTGACTTCAATGCCCTAATCAATAATCAGTCAGCTATTTGTCCAGAGCTGAACAAATTTGCATAATTGACGGAAAACAATTTCTGTTTTCCCAAACGCTTAGTCTCAGCGGCATTACTTTTCAAAAAGTGTTTGTCAGACATCCCAACAAAAACATGAATCATTGAGCAGACTGAATGAAATGAGAGACACAGTCGTTTATCAACACATCTCTGCCATGCAGAAGTGTATTTTACTCAAAGTGTGTTTCTCTCAGACTGCAGCGTCGACTCAAATCTTCATTTCATTTTGATTAATGACTGTCTGGCTCTGTCGGTGAAGGTGAAGCAGTTGAGGTTAGCGTCTCTGAACACTGCTCAGCGGCTCAGTGAATGTGCAAAAACGCGGACCCCGAGGCAAGCGTGCATGAAATAGACGGATGGATGAGATAAATAAATGAAAAGAGAAACTGTGAGGCGTTTCCCTTCCTGTGCATAAGATTATCAGTCTCAGCTGCAGATTGTCTTAATCCTGTTATACATGCGGCTGCGGGCTGTCTCAGCAGCAGAAATGTAGAAGAAAAAAACAGACTCAGTAAAACTTGAGTCTAAAAATGTCCAGAATTGTACATGATACCGCTGTAAGACATTTTAACACAATGACCCTTATACACACTTATACACTTTCCTTATCATGGGTTTGTAGAAGAGGGAATTAGAGTTTCTATGATTTTCTTCCCATTCCTTTAGTGCACACAGTACACAGAATAGGCATTGAGAAGTATTAAAAAAAATGATTTTCAATTGCAGAGTTGGCCTTCTTATTTAAAATGTGTTACTTCTTTGAAAAGTAATATTATTACTTTACTTATTACTGACTGTCAGCAGTAATTTGTTGCACTTCTTTTTCATTACACACATTCATTACACAACATTGGTAATTGCAGACGTTCTCCTCTTCTGACTTAGGCTACATAGTTTTATTTATTACTTATTTTTATTTACTCAGAATGATAATTTCTGAAATTTTTCCATTTAATATTGTTTTCTTATATAAATATATATCTATATTATTATTAAAGCTCTTGCTTTTATGACTCAGAGGAAGATCATTTGCTGCTTATATGCATGTCCATTACCCGTTCTGTAACTTCTGATGATAAAAATTGCACTACCCTTCCATCACACTTTTGTTGCATACATAACACACCCAAAAACATTTTAACACAGAAGAGATTAAGCTAATAAAAGAAAAGTAACCTAGTAACAGGCCATTTTATGTATAGTAACTGTAATTTTGTTACTGAAACTTACTTGTAATTAATTACACTGCTGCTTACTGGGGAAAATAATAGTGTTGCTATAAATGTATTCCTGTCCAACACTGTTCACTTGTGAGAGAAAGGAAGGAAATATCAGTGGAATAACTTGGACCTCAAAGCTACATCCACAACAAATGACCTCAGCATGTGATCATATTGGACATAAAACAGCATGAACCATTACATTGCTTTGAAAGGACTAAAATGACTAAGAATGAAAAAGGCACCTTAATGTGAGAATCAAAAGCCTTTTGGGCACTTCTGAAGCCTGGCTCCACTACCTCAGGCACCATGTCAATCAGCCAAATGAAGGTTAGCTTTCTTTCACTCATTCAGTGTGCTGTGTCTGAACTGGTGTATTGTGTTATATGGCTTTGTGTGGCTAATATGTTCATTCAATTCTAAAGTCGAGATTAACCAGCCTGCTGACTGGACACGTGCCCAGAGGCTTCCCACTACCTGGCACATGCCACTATATAAAGGACACTTTAAAATATATTTGTTTTGCAGTTAGAATACCATGCAAATAAGCTGTTGTTAAAATTGTAAAAAATGTTGGAAGATATTAAATGTAATGAGAGGGATGACACCATGTCTTAACCAGAAGTGAAATGCAAAAATGAAATGTATTCAATTTCCATATTTAAAGTATGTCATGTACAGTGAATAACTGCCCTAAAACCTGTAATAATAGTAATTGTAAAACAACAACATTGTTTTTATATTATAATTGATATAAAATGTATATAAAACATACAAACTTCTAGTATATACTGTATTTTGCTTTTAATAACCTGCATATATAAATAACATATACTGTACATTTCTGTATACAGTACAAAAAAATCAATAAAAAGGCGTAGGAATTTTCACTACTAATGTAAATTGGAAAAAAAAAAAACTTCAATCAACCAATACTGTCGTTTAATATTTTATTCTCTATTAATATTCCCCTCTGTCTTCACTTTTGCTGCCACCAAAAGTTACAAAAGCCAAAACATACATATTTATACCTTGTTTAGATTTAAATGGCACATATTAGTACATTAGAGAAACATTTTGCTTTAAGTATATAATTAAGTATTGTACCTTTTTCCTCCTAAAAGTGTAATTTAGAAGTACTTCTCAAACACCGAATAGTAAAGTTCCAGAGGCAACAAAAGAGGTCTTTGCATTACAACTGATAAAAACTACATGTACCATTATCAAGTCATTAGACTGGGAGGAAGTAAATGTCCAGTATTGCAGAAAATGTCAATACTGAGATGGTGAGAAATATTGTGATTTAAAGAAGGACAGCTACATTTCTTAACTGGGAGCTAAGTATTGATCTTCAGTCAGGATCTGTGATCTAGAGACACATTCTCCTAAATAATTGGACTTTTTAAATATTGGTATAAAGTTAGGTCCATTTTGGAGCATATCCTTATACCAAGAACTTCTCACACAGGCTGCTCAAACTGCTCAAGTTAGTTCAGTTTTTATGTGCATTATAAAGGTTCAGTTCAACCAAAGGTGAAAATTCTGTCTTCAGTTACCCACTTTACAGACTTTTATTCATCTTTGAAACACAAATGAAGGTATTTTTAATGAAACCTTAGAGATTTCTGTCATATCTCACATGCCATGCAAGCAACTTCTGATGGAATGGAGAGCCAAAAAATCTCTTAGGATTCATTAAAAAAAATCTTTAATTAGTGTTTCATAGATGAATAAACGTCTAAGGAATTTGGAACAAGGGTTAGTACAAGATGACAAAATGTTCCCTTTTGGCTGAACCACTGCTTTAAGGGCAAGATGATGTGAAGGAGATTTTACAGTGAGGAAAAAGAAGACAAATTTGCAGACTTTGTTCCAACTTCGTTCCAACCAGCTGGTAAAGGGAAGGTTTAGCAAATGGGAAATAATAAAGGGGGCTTGTGGGATTTGCAAGATTTAAATGCCCCAAAACGGACAGGAGCTCACGTTTTGTGCATTGATGGTTGGCTAAGAGATTTAAAGTGAAAAGGAGGAAATTTGGCTTATTTAAAGCACAGATATTTAGTTCTGATTGGGTGGACGGAATAGGCTGATGAAAGGCCAGCTGTGTCTGATTATTCATACGTGCTTCTCCCAAAATGTCTTTATCAACATCGCTTAATAATTAAATTGGGGGCTTCCAAGTTTGCCATTAGATATGATATATATATATATATATTTTTTTTTTTTTTGTTTTGCACAATAATTACTTGATAATTAGTTACTTTTACAATGAAAGCTTAGTTACTATTTGCAAGAAGTAACTCATAACTAGTAAGTAATTACTTTTTTAAAGTAATGTGCCCAACACTGGTAATAAGTTGATGGTAAAGAAGATAAAGTGACATAACTTGTTTTTGGAAGTGATTCCTGTTCAGTGTTTTCATTATAATGTACATTTTATAGCCTTTTTTAAGCAGATACCTATTTTATGCAAAATATAATATAACTGACATTGGGAGGAAAACACTGAAACCCCATACAGTACATGTTACATTGCCCTCTGCCATATTACATTTTAATATTCCAAATCTAATGAATCATTTGTTGACTGATAATTCATTCATTAATTTGCCTCAGAAACCACTGATCTGCTTATTAGCATGCATATTACTAGACTATTTGTGATTAATTATTATATTATTAAGCACACATATTAATGACTTAATCTACGTCTCTAATCCTACCCAAAACCTAAACTTAACTACTACTACTTACTAACTATTTAGAAGCAGCAGCATCAGCAAGTCATAGTTAATAGTGAATTAGTGTTCCCTGTTCTAAAATGTTTCATTTTAAAATGACAGTAACACCCCACAGTGTTCGCAAAGACTTTTGGATACACTTATGCACCATGACTGTTTTAGAGAAGCCAGTCAATGTTTTTCTTTGCAAAAGATTGTCAGTGTGATGCATAGTTTTTAACCATAGCTTCTTTGATACAACACAGATTAAGAGAAGTGCTGTGTAAATAAATTTGACTCACTTGACTCGAACAGACTGCAGCCATGCCATCAGGGACTGAGTTTACCAAATAAGTTACCCTTTGGCTATTTGAAAAGTGGGCAGATGTTAAACAACCAAAGCTCATGCTGTTAACAAAAGTGAAACTTGTTAGTATTACTTGCCCATCACCTTTATTGTTGTTGTTATTCTCATTCTCTATTACACCAGTAATGAAACCCGCTGATCGAGGTAACATGCTTTTCAAAATTTGAATTATGAATATTCATGCAGGTTTTTGACACTAATTCACTATAAAGCATATTATCGTAAATTGTTGATGTGTCAGGGACTAAACAGACTAGAATATCTTAATCCATTCGTGGTTTGGAGGGAGGTCTGTCTGCGGGTTTAAGATGCTATCCAGGCTTTTCCACATGGACAGCGAAATCCAGCTATCAAGTGCCCCGTCTCGAAGACGTTAAGGCTTTGTCACTCAGCAGGTTAAAATCTGTCAGGTATGCTGTCTAACAGACAACCCTGTGAGGGTGTTTTTAGCTTGTCAGTCGGGTGTCATGGGATTGCATTGTGTCGAGCGAACACAGGGCACATGGAAAAGGATGTTTAGCATCATCACTCCCCTGTGTGCCATTCCCAGACAGCTCAGCACAGGCCATTTCCATTGCTAATCCTACCCTTTTGGAATCAGTTAGCATAGGCAGGCTGCATACAGGCGTGTGTTTAGCATATATCTTGTTGACTTCAGCAGCACTTTGTCGGCAGGGTGGATTAATGTTGAAACTGTGGTGATGGCCGAATGGCCGAATCCTTCTGCCAAGCGTTCCTGCACGGGAACAGGCAGGGTCGGTTTTAAGACCATCTGCGTTCGGTGTGTTGGTTAATTAGCTGCTTAAATAAGAATATGTAAATTCTTGGCACAGTTGAACCTCTGATTTTATACTGAGACAGGTGACAATCCACTATAAATTCACATTCAGCTCTGCCTCTGCTCTGGTATAAAATAGCCACTTTCCCTCACCATCATGTCATTCTAAACCTTTATGATTGGAACTGTATTGGAAGATACAATGGTCCATAAAACGAAATTCATTTGGACCCCATTTACTTTCACTGTATGGTGAGAAACACCTTCCCTAGTATCCTCTTTTCTGTTACACAAAAGATATAAGGATGAGTAAATAATGTAATTTCTTGCGAAAAAAAAGGGAATTTTAGCAGAATGTTATACAATAGGGCTTATTACAGAAATTATATATTTTAATTTGAATATGCTTGAGTATAAATTGATTATAATTAGGGTTTAAAATTAACACCCAGAAATGTATATACATGAAATGTATATATTTATATTAATTCATATAGTTAATCAATATAGTTTTTTAAATAAATAAATAATCATTATTCTATAACATTTTACATACAACCATTTAAATGACTTGGTAAAATCAATCAATCGACTAAAATTTATTTTATTGCAAATAAAGTCTTCATTTTAAACATTCTTTCAAAATGTAAAATCATATCATGTACACTACTATTTCACAAGAGTAGTGACATTGTAAGGATTGGCTGCTTCCGATTTTCAGTTGTTTAGAACAGGTAGTCATGCACCAAACTCTTATCACTGGTTGTTGCATCAGCGAATGCTCTAGAGGACCCCACTGCTTATATTTTCCCAGAAGCTAGCATATAAATGGCTTTACATAAATTCCCATAAACTTGAAAAGAAGAAAAGTATTTTAACACTAACCCTCCCCTCACCCTTTAGCTTAGGGCACCATTGTGAGCTTCATTTTCGCTTGTGACTTCATTGTCTTGCTAAATGTGTGTAGCACTTGCGGTGTATATCAATGTTCTGGGGCAGTGCTGCTTGCCCCTTGAGGATTGTAGAAATAGAAAGCCCCCCAGTCAGCTTTCAGCATGTGGACGGGCCCTGTCCCTGGAGGCATCATTAAGAAGAGTCATGTACAATGCCATGTCATCAAACATCTGTCAGGAGTTTGCTTGTGCATGAGGAGCTACCAGTATCCAAGTAAACCCTGAAATCATTCTGTTTCATTTAAGCTTCTTCTTCTGTCCTTACTTCATTCAAGGTACCTTATACATTTGGTGTGTACAGGAATTTGAAAAACCTTGTGCTGTATAATGCAAAATAAAAATTTTTACATAGATTTTTTACATAGTTGTAAAATTAAAACCATAAATTGTTTTATTAATAAATTATTTTATTAATAAATTATTTTGATTGTTTTATTAAATGGATGATTTCCAGGGCATATGGATTCATCCATATTAAAACTTAGTAATAACTAAAGGTCAGCTGCCAAACTCATTGTAAACAAAGAAAGATTACAACCATTGTAACTTAATGGGACGAAAACAATTTTTTTATATATCATTAAATGATTTTAAGTTTGTATAGAATATTGTTTTTATTTTCCTGTGTATATGGATATCATCAAATAAAAAACAAAAAAAAACAAAAAAAAAACGTGTGTGTTGAAAAAAGAATACAGTCTGTATACATTCCAGCCAATTAAGGGCACTTATGATTCATATACTTGCGCTGTGTATTTGAGCAAAAGAACCATTGAGGGTAACACTTTAATAATAACTGCACAGGGTTAATGTTTATTATGATAAACAAGTGCTTCTATAAATGCCTTGTTCTTGAGCATATATATATATATATATAATGTTTAATAATTGTATTTTCATACTTTACTAATGATCAGTTCCCTGTCGACACTTATTCGTTTTGAATCTGCTAAGACTGGAAAAAAACTCCTTTTTCCCCCTGACTGGGCCTACTTAACACACAGTGAAACTGCACAGTCATTGGTTGTGCAGTTGTAATTTTTTCAACCAATCGGCCTTCCGTCCTGCGACAACCAATGGCTGGCTCCTGCCGAAGCTCACCCTGAGGGGACATGGCCGTATGTATAAATAGGGCTGAATCGCGAAAGGACTTCAGATTCGTTCTCCTTCAGCGACGAGCAAATTACGCTGAGGATGCCCGGTCATTGCAGATCGAAGACAGCCACTCGGAGTGTCTTTCCTGCCTGGGCAAACGCCATGCTGAAGCCACTCTGACTGGAGCTGATTGCCAGCACTGTGAGGCTCTTAGCCTCGGCACTCTCCACGCTCGGATAACATCCTTTTCAGGATGCAACTCCGGCCCCCGAGCTCTTCCGCCTCATAAGAGGCAGTGGGACAGAGGGGTACAGCGCTTCAAGGATGATGAGCTCACACCGGCACAGCCCCCGCGTGCCTTATCTCCTCAACGGAGAGCTGCCTCACCTGTTCTCTTCCAGAATGAGTAATAACATCCCTCCGCGGCTGCTAGCGACCACGTCTCATTCGGGAACAGCAAGGATGAGCTGCAAGAGGACAACTCCATGTCTTTTGCAGAGTCAGATGCAGAGAACCTGTCGGGCTCAGGTGACCCTGCCCACTCTGCTCTGTCAGATGTTGGCTCCCTTAAGCCAGGGATGGATGCCAAACTCTTCCGTGTCCTTTCTAAGACTGTTAGCAAGCTCAGATTGGATTGTGCTCCGCCACAGGAGCCTTCGCGGAGCCGTTTGGATGAGTGGTTTCAGCTAGGGAGCCCACAAGCCCCTCGTCAGAGGAATACGCCATTCTTTCCTGAAGTGCTTGCCTTATTCAGCGTAACTCCACAAAGATGCCGCCACCTCCTTCGCTTCACTCGATGGCGCTGAGGAAAAATGGCCGTGCTGCAAGTATTTCAGGCCACGTTTATAGATACGTCCCCACCCCCTCAGGTGAGCTTTGGCAGGTGCCAGCCATTGGTTGCCACAGGACGGCGGCCAGCCGATTAGTTTAAAAAATCACCACTGCACAACCAATGACTGTGCAGTTTCACTGCGTGTTAAGTAGGCTTCAGTCAGGGGGAAAAATAAGTTTTTCCCATAACGTCTTAGCAGACGCTATACTCGTCCCGTGTCTCAGGGAACCTGGGTTATAAGTAACCTATTAGTTTTTTTATTATTATGTTATTTACAAACCAGTTATTAACAAGTTGTCAGTATTTGATAAGATCAATTAAAAAGTCTAAGTAAATGCTTAATAAATCACTTAAATTTATAATTTACATTAAAATAAATGCTTTATTAACACTTGTTCCTGCTGTAATTCATGATTAAGTCAGGTAGTTATAAGAAATTTAGCAGTTGCCAGATGTCTGTTTTTGTGAGATCATCTAAAGTAAGGGTTATTTATAGCTTGTAAAGCATTTATACAGCAGATGTAAAGGCTAATTTATATTCTAAACCGAAAAGTTAAACAAATACAACACAGAGGGATACAGAACACAGACATATTTTTTCAATATGTAAAAAGTGTAACCGTACAACTGTACACTTGATAAATGAAAAACAAACCTTCAGTTTCATAGAAGAAAAAAAAAAATCAAGTGTACAGTTTGATATTATTTTGCATATTGAAATGAAAAGTTCTGTATAACTCTGTGTTGTGTTTGTTTATATGTATGTGTTGTGTCAGATAACTGAGCCTTTAAATCTCTTTTGTACATTTAGATACATGTATGGTTATAAATCAAGAACAATGCATTATAGCTTTATTTATAAACTGCTTACTAATGACTATTAATGTTGGAACATTGCTTTATAAAGGATGAACTGACTATTTACTAATGCTTAACTAATGATTCATAGTGTGTAGTTATTATATAAGTGTTACCTGAAGGGAACATGACCTGTTTATCTCTTTTTGCGAGGGAGGAAAAATGGCTAATGGGATTGAGGGATAGTTACGAATTGAAGCCTGCAAGGAGGCCCAGAAGGAAACATTACCTAAATTAAGAATAGAAACTAGTTTTAATTAGACACAAAATAAATAGATAAATGCGGGAAATGCCAGTCCCTCGAATGTAATTGGGTTTTATTGGTGTGTTATCAATGGCACCCTGGGAGCTGTGTTTCAACAAACAGCATTAGGCTTTTATGGCTCGTACTGCATTAGTGTCTGTATTTCTCACCTCTGTACAGCTCTGTGAGAAACATAATCTCACACCACTGAAGTGACAAACTTCGCGTTCCTTTTTCACTGTCTCAGCTTTCCTCAAGTCAGCGAGACAGTTTTATACATCTGCTTGTTAAAATATGCTTTATGCTTTTTCTATATGCTGTATCTATATATCTATATACAGTATATGCATATGCATAAAACCGCATACAGTACTATTTGGATAAAGATTTTAGTATTTCCTTTGAGATTGTTTAATATTTTAAAGTGTCTTCATACTACAACAGCAGTTTACATTCACTGTAAATGTTAGGTTCAAAAAAAAAAAAGGTAGCAAATAATGGTGCTCTGTATTCAAGGTCTTTTGAAGCCATGCATTTTAGCAACAGACTGAAATTTAATTCATTATTCACTAATAATCTTCCCCTCCAGTGAACTGTTAACTATAGAACTGCTGTTACCAGATCATTGAGGCAGTGATTTTCTTGAACGAATTGTTCAGTCTCTGTTGTGAATAAAAATTTATAGGAAAGAAAGAAAGAAAAAAACACTTAAGTTGGTTCTCAACATAGGCTTAATTTTAGAAGAAAAATCAGGAGCCAGTGCACTGGAGGTGTGAAGACACCTGTTGTACCCATTAGTTACTCTTGGGTATGTGGTAGCTTGCAGGAAAGCTATGGAATTTGTAACATAGGTGAAGGACGGTCACAGTTACCATATATGATAGACCAAAGAGTTCTTGTACAGCACATCAGCATATTCAACAAACAACATCCTGCAATGGATGTGATTCTACATTTCTGCTAAACTTAACACATTCAAGCGCTTTTTCAGCAATCTGCCATTCTATCTGCATTTTCAATTTTGGAGAACAAACCTTTGTCAACACTTACTATGAAGTCTGTATTTATAATACATTGTAAGGGTATTCTTCAGGCATTATAATGAATGCATAATGCATTATAAAACAAAAACAATGCAATGTGTAGGTAGAATGTAGGTAGAATGTTCACATACTGTATTAGGTAAGGTAGGTAGAATGTTCTTATACCCAGTATATCTGTTGAGGAACTGTCAGAATGAAGTGTTTGTGTATATTTAGCAGACACACTACTAATACTCAAATGAAGGCCAGTATGCTTGTGTAAGCAAAATTGTCATATTACACATTTATCACTTATGTTACGCTATAGGCGTGTTCTGTGTTTGTTTTACTGTCCATGTGCTTTTCTGTGTATGTTTATTTTCCTGTCAGCTCCTCATGTCTCTCATTTGTTGCTCCGCCCCCCTCATTAGTGTTCACTCCCTTCCAGCCGTGTTTTACCAGGTGTGTTTGATTAGTCCTTGTATAAATTCACTCCCCATTGCTGCGTCCGAAATCGCTTACTTCCCTACTATATAGTATGCGAAAAGCATGCGAGGCGAGTAGTATGTCCAAATTTATAGCATTCGAAATTCAGTAGACAAGAAGTACCCAGATGACCTACTACTTCCAGCCGAATTCTGTAGTAAGTATACCATGGACACTTTCTTATCCCATAAGGCCCCGGGAGAGGAGGCGTCAAATTAAAAAACACATGAAGTTACATGTTAATATGTTGTATACTCGCAAAAATAGACGATGGGAATAGATGAGAGCAGTCACTTTTAAATCTGCAGTGTTAGTAGCAAGACCAAACGATGCCGACTCAAGCTGGTTCTTTCAAAATAAACATTCTAGTTTAACCCAGCTTAATTTAAATCCTGTTTGACATTCCCACTTCCCAGCAACATGTCCCACAATGATTACTTGTCTTTAGCAGGCATTCGCGCATACGTCTACACAACAACAGCAATCCAATCAAATCTAAAGTGGAAAAAACGTAAAACATTTTTTACCGGATCATCAAAAACACACGTTAATACCAGGTGTAAACAGTTAGTCCGATCACCAAATTTCACACAGATCATTATCAGACCTTTCTGGTCAAATGTATTAGGTATTTCAAACTGTTGTTGTATCTCTATGTCAAAGTTGACGGCGGCTTGATACCAAAGTGTATCTGAGGCTGTATTTCTGCAGTGCCAGAGGCTGTGTCACCTATTGGTCAAAAGAAATAAGCAATTATGGTACTTTACAACTTTACAAAAAAAAAAAAAGTTCTAAATCATCAGCAGATGTCCTTAATTACTCTTTTTTTTTTTACTTTTTTTGGCATGATGCTCCATAAAATGCTTGCTTAATTGCTCTTTAATTGCTGCTTGCAGCTGTATTATTTGTTCTTTCTTTTGATTTTGAGGTGAAATGTAACCCATGTCATGAATATGAATGTTTTGTAAAATTTCGACCAACAGGAATGAGCAGATGCTAAGAGAAGTAATTCTCATCATCTCGTTAAATCACTTTGCCCTTTCTGACCCTTCAGGGTCCCCGTACCGAGATAAGATCACCATCGCAATCCTGCAGCTACAGGAGGAAGGGAAGCTGCATATGATGAAGGAGAAGTGGTGGCGAGGAAACGGCTGTCCTGAGGAGGAGAATAAAGAGGCCAGTGCACTGGGCGTCCAGAACATCGGTGGCATTTTCATAGTGTTGGCTGCAGGACTCGTCCTCTCTGTGTTTGTGGCAGTTGGGGAGTTTCTCTATAAGTCCAAACAAAACGCACAGCTGGAAAAGGTAAAACAACATTTTCACATTTCTGGACTGCAGTGAACATTTAAATTATGTTAGGATTTACTAAGAGTTTAGGGTTATTAAGCAAGTCTTTAAAGAGGAAATAAATCGCATAAGATAGTCACAAGAAACGGTTTTGCAATTTTGTGTTTCATCTGCGGGGGTATTGTGGGTAATATAATCCAGCCAGTCAGATGAGTTCAACTGATGCCTCTGAGTATGAAAGAATCTGTTACAGATCAATGCAAACAATATTAATTCTGTTTAAAGTTGGCTTTAATGTTGTGGTGCTGTGAGCAAAGCATGAGGTATATTTCACTGGTAATATTTTACAGACAGTGCCTGTGTCTGGAGAGCAAACAGTCCTTCTTGATGTAAGTCTCTGAAGACAGAAGGGCTTGGGCTTTACTTGCTCAAATGGCCACCATTGTGTCATCTCGCCTCAGCAGATGTGTTGTTCTTTCCCCATATCCACATCACTCGTATACTTGATCTACTGAGCCACTGAATGCTTGAAGTGTACAGTCAATAATGCGTAGTAAAAAAAAAAAATGTAAATGAAAAAACTCTTCTCTTACTCACAATTTTTTTTTCATATCACACATAGCATGTTTAAGCACAAATATGCTCTCGCATAATTTATTGGTAATTGAAATTCTACTTTTATTTAATGTTATTTTATTTAATTTTCTTCCCTTTCCAGTTTATTTTTGTACTGTTTTACTGGTCTCATGGTATAAATGTGCCTTGGTGCACTTTTTTAGCAAGACATGAAATACGTACCAACAAGTACATATTTACTGCAGTTTCCAAAAGAAATGAACACTAGAGGCAGTAAAACTTAGACAGCGTTTTGGGTTAATATAGCATATTTTTTTTCACACAATTACTTGAGGAATATCATATTATGAAAATATGCTGGGAGATTTGAAAACTGATGCTTTTGAACGTTAGCATCACACATACAGTATCCAGCTTTATATCTATGGGTTTTCACGCAGTACAGAGATATACTTAAGAGGTGAGAAGTTCAGTTTTGAAACCCATGCAACTATGGCTCAAGAAAACAAATCTATGTTAAAGGAAGTTGAAATGGCACAGTTGCACCAACAAATGCATTTTTATATTAGTTTTGCATTTGTTAACACTATCGGGTAGGTTTAGAGTTGTATTTGGTGTAGGATATTACATTAACTTTTAGCAACAGTAAAATGTTAAATATTTACACTTACAGTACAACCACCACAATACTCACATATTGCACCTGTGTTTTAGCTCCACTTAGTGGAAATTTCTTTTTAAAACTGCGACAAAATGCGCGGTAAGGCCCTTGAAAACTGTGTTGCAGTGATGTATTGTACTCCTTTTTTTTTTTTTTTTTTAATGAGATCAGGTTGATGTAATCCATGCAGCCTTATCTTCAATGGTGATTTCTGTTGAATTATCTATAAAACAACCAAAACTTGAGTGGATAAACTAAGTTCAGTTTATTTTTTTAATTTTTTAACATTAAGACAAAAAAAATTCTGAATGGCACTGTCTCTGTAATTACCACACAAATAGAATAATCATTCCAATGCATCATATTTTTTACTTTAATATGGAAAATCAAATTGCCATGCTGTGTGTTCACATCACATATTTTAAACAAACTGCATTGTCTACACATAATTGATCTAAGTTTGGTTATTTATAAAGAGGTCTTAGTTTGAAGCATTCCAATATAAGCTGAAAATGGTGCACTCTAACTATGAATAAACTGAAATATCTTACTCTTACTACAATGACAGCACTAATATGCCAGCTTATTCACTCTCAGTGGAAGAAGTGTCTTTTATACTCGTCTCGCATTCATTGTATCGATCTCTCTAAGTACTTTTGTTTGTTTGCTGTAAATCATCATATTGACATTCACAAATATTTTGGCAATGCGTTAATTTGCTGCCTAATCCTTGTTTTTATTAATCAATTATTTTTCATCAATTTCATCAATCTAGAGCCAAGGTTGGGAGTACCTTTCCATTTAGAGATGTACAGAAAGAAAAAAAAAGATCTTTAGTTAAATGGATTTCTTTTAAAATTGTTTAATACTCTGTAAATGATTGTAATGCTCTCAGTAAAAGTTAGTCTAAAGTATTACTAAGAAAATTCACAAAAAAACAGAGAGAGAGAGAGAGACAGAAAGTTAAGCAGGCCTCAGATTAATTGTTTATTGTATATAAAGCAATATTCTGGCATTAAAGGTGCTTTATGCAATGTTGCAGGATTTTAGCTAGATTTCATTTTTATCTCAAACCCTATGCATCACCCCTTGATCATCTTTCTGTCTGCCCTCTGAACACATTGGGAAAAAACCCAGTCTTGAAAGATAACACAGAGGCGTCAATACCAAAACAAACACTAGGGGCACAGGATGCGCACCACAACAAAAACAAACTTCGGCCAACCAATCGGGAAGAAGAGATGGGGTTTAATGTGCACATCATAATAGACAGAGTACAGCGTGAATTAGAGATTGGAAGTTCAGATCATTTAACCAACTTAGTTCTTTGAGTCTCTTTCAGCAAAATGAATCTCGTGCATTTAGTTCCTTTTAGCAATATATAATGTAAGTGTTACCTGTTTCCTCTCTAACACATCAACTGCTTACACAAATGTTGATCACATTACAAACAAGACCAAATAATAATGATATAAGAAACATAAAAGATTAATTCATTGTTTACCCTCGACTTTAACCTATGACCCGCTCACCTTGGCTCTTGTCTGACAAGTTTCTGGTTTCCTGAGTTCATCACGTGTCAGCACCGTAACGTTAACTAATGCAGCCGACACAGTACACAGGTGAATCAATAGTTCCAAAACAAATACTTTAGGATATTGTGCTGATGCGCATGCAAATCATTCCCACAAGACGACTCGTTCTTCCAGAGTCACATTAGATTCGTTCAAAATGAACGAATCATTCAAGAACGACCCATCACTAGCGTGAATCTGAGAATGGGTAAGCGGAATACTTTGTTTAATTTTTTGGGAAATGGCTGAGGCATGACCAAAGAAAAGACGCTCTAAGGAAAATAAGGCTCTGGCTTGCTCTGTTTTGTTTTGTATTTACGTGAAATGTCAGCGGAAGTGACGTCAAACAGCATCGCATAGAGCACCTTTAATTAGATTTTTTAACTGATTATTTAGTGGTATTATTAATTCACCACTTGCTTGATGACATTAATGACAGTTCTAACCAGCATGGATTGAACAAGGGTTGTGCAACAAAGTACCTAAGTTTTCAGGAAACAGACATGATTAACTAGTTGCATTAGAAAAGTGCCACTGGGTGGATGCAAAGGTTAAAATTGGCTTTAATACTATATATATATATATATATATATATATATAT
>JAUCMT010000032.1:1117889-1130834 GCA_032357475.1 Enteromius thamalakanensis
AATCAGAAAAATAGGCTTTCTTTAGCATATGACGTTAAACATAGTGCTGAGGCTTCATGATCTTAATGGAAGTGTCAAATTTTAGAAGATTGATTTTGTTAGTATTTTAATACAATATAACAATGTCATAGAAAATACACTCCTGAGAACATTTAAAACAGGTATATAATCTTATGACTGAAAATAATTGAAAGGCAATTAAATTATTTTGTACAAGACTGATGCTGCTGTTCTTTGTGTTTTCTTACACTATTCCGCAGAAGGAAGAAAAAAATGGCAATGCCTCTTGCTCCTCAGCAGTGCATTCCTCCAGAAATTTGCATTTTATAATTGCCTCTATTTTGTAAGATTAGGAAACAGCCAACAGTCTGACCAACAATCTTATTGCTTTAGATAAAAATGTAGTTTCTAACATAATGTGATCTAGATTTCCTGCGGTTTTCCTATAACACCACAAAAGAAACAAAAAAAAAAAAAAGATTTAGTTAGATCTTGTTGAAATCATTTGCATTTACGGTAATAAAGTTCACGGGTTCAACATCAGAATGGTGCATTTTAGCAAATACAGCAAATATTGCATGAGAACTGCAACTTATTTTGTAGAATTGTTCATGGTTTCTTTATGTATATTCTGAAAATTTGTTTAATGCATTTTTATTTTGATAGTGTATCCTCAAGATTGCACATAGAGGCACATATCAATTCATGTTTAAATAAAAGAATTAATATAATATTTCTGCTTCTCGTTTTCTGTTGTTGTTTTTTTTGCATTTTACATTTACAAATGTTCCTAACTCATTACTTCCACCTCTGCTTTCTGCTGCTGAATTTCAGTTTACAAAACTAAACCTGTAACCTCGATCCTGAAAGTCCCCACTGTCTGTTCATGTTCTATATCCAGTTTGTCATTGCCATTGATTCAATAATAAAACATTCAATCATACAGTATAATATACATAAAATACTGTTTGAGGGTTAGTCTTGGAAAACCAGGTATCACTCTTAGTTTTATATAATTTCACAAATATTAATAATAATAGAACAAATGAAACTATTATTTTGTGTTTTTATGTGTAATGCTTTATATTCATAAAATACATTGTAATGCATTATATGTGTTCATTATATGTTCTAATAATGTTACATTTAAGAGATAACTATAACTTTAATATTATAGATAAATTATAACTATTACTTCTCATGAGATTATGCAATTCATTATAACAAGGAAACTTTTAATATGCATTATATTAAAAGGTTTTAAGCATATTTTTAAATTCTTTAACTAAGTACATGAGTGAAAAAAAGGGAAGAGTCAATATTTTTTATTTTCTAATCAACAGCATGATGTACACAGATCATATCTTTTGTTTAACCCAGAATCACATACAGTATGTGTAGCTGATTTTGTCAAATTTGAAGCATCAATTATTAATGTTTTTGCCAGTAATTTTAAGTTAGTTGCTAATGTTCTGTTATTGGCTGTTGTGGAGGATGTCGCTATGAAGAAGGCAGATCACTGGGTAAGAACACTCTGATTGGAATGCCTAACAAGCACCTTATTATTTTATATTCTCACGTCTCTCACAAACACATCTGTATTGAAAATGCTGTAAATAAAGGCAGATTGTTCACAAAAGCACAAAGCGTTTCCTGTGAGCCGCAAGATGAAATTATTCACAACACACACTGCATAGGCAATTTGTAACTTAGTCAGATTGAATGTGTTTATTTTTATCCGTTTCCAAGCAAAGGCATCAAATCTGAACAAGTCATAAGACTTTATAAAGGCTGTGGCTGTTAAATAATGTCTGTTAATTACTTCTCAAAAAGAAACCCCACGTTGGCTTGCTTCACTGCTACACCGTTGAAAATCTCACCGTTTGCTTCTTGTTTGGAGAGTGGGGGGTGTTTTTAATTGGCCATACGGTTATACAGGATTTGAATCTGAAAGAAATTATATGCATCAATAAATCATGCAGCATCCTGGCAGGAGGAAGCAAGGTGAAATCTGCCTTGGAGAAAATGCTCGTGTTGTGCATCCACACGGACACCGGCATAATCATTCCATCCCATCTCTATTTCCACCTTTCACCCCTGTGCTATCCATCATTGACCCACTCTCCTCTACCTTTCCAGGAGCCGAGAGCCAGTATGTGTGTTTGTGTGTTTGTGACATCCAATCAACTGTGTTCTTCTGTCATTCTGCACAGAGATCCTTCTGCAGCGCCATGGTGGACGAGCTACGGGTTTCTCTCAAGTGCCAGCGCCGGCTCAAACACAAGCCGCAGCCACCCGTAATGGTCAAAACAGATGAAGTCATCAACATGCACACCTTCAATGATCGAAGACTGCCAGGCAAAGAGACCATGGCTTAAAAGGGACAAAAGCTTACTCTTTCTTGAGCTTGGAGAAGGAAGATTCGGGGGAGAAATTTGGGCGGGGAGGAAGTCGGTTTTCTACACAGGGAAGGGATCTTAAATGTCATTTCAAACAATTAGTTACTGAAACCAACAGCAGAAACTGAAACCTATTTCCTGTGGAAATAACTTGAATCTGGGCAAAATTTCAGTTACCTCATTGCTCCAGATCACCACCAGAGCAAAGACTGACCCGTGCCAGCGTTCAGGGTAACTTTTAGCAGGAAATACAGACACACACACACAGCTAGAGGGAGGTTTGTCTGCTCATTAAGTTCATATTATTTTAGGTTTGATGACACACTTGGCTGTTGTCCGTCCACAGAGAGCAGCTGAGTCCTTTAGAGAGAATGAGGAGATGCATCCTGACAAATGCGGAAGAAAAAGAAGGACAGGCTTTTAACACGTACAATACCTGTGCTACTTTTAGGAGCAAAATATTTACAAAAGTACTCGGAAACAATCAGTTCGCAGCACTCTTTGCTGATTACCACAGCAATATCACTGAAATCATTCAAAGTGTTTCTCACCCACACTCAGAAGCAATGGAAGCAGGAAAGAGCAACAGGCAATATACCACTTTCATATCTTTGCATTTTTGGGCCCCTACTGAAGGGTGAATCTCACAAAAACATGTTATGGATTTCGTTTAATTGTATTTTCTTCAGGATTGCATTTTGTTTTTATTTTCAGCTTATTTAACAGGTAGCGCAATTGAATATTTTTTGTCCTAATTTGCATTACACTACAAGACAATTTTTTACGTTTTTTGTTCTTTAGTTACAATGAAAATATCTAAACAATTTTAAAATAATATACTTTTATTGGAGAAGCAAAATTTCATAAGATAAGGCTCGAATTTTGAAAAATGTAATTTTTTTAAGTATTATTATTTGTTTTGTTGTTTTAAATGTGAAGCTCTCAAATTTTTAAATATAGTAGCATAATTCATCTGCATCATATATTTTACACTTACTAGTGATTCTCATTACAGTATGTTATATTCTAGACAATATACAGAATCAATACAGTAAGCATAAATTAAACAGTACAGCAAATGAT
Source organism: Enteromius thamalakanensis (assembly GCA_032357475.1). NCBI lineage: Eukaryota > Metazoa > Chordata > Actinopteri > Cypriniformes > Cyprinidae > Enteromius > Enteromius thamalakanensis. The sequence continues at coordinate 1,121,372 of JAUCMT010000032.1, forward strand.
AAAAACATACATATTATTATATATTACAGTAGTGATTTATTCATTTTATAATTTTTTTTTTTTCAGTAAATAGCAGTAAAAGTGTTTAGAACAATAACATCGCAAGAAAATTAATAAAAATGAATGGTCCTAAAATAGACTTTATTCATTTATGCTATCAAAAATAATGACTTTAATTTGACCTGAAATTTAATATCCTAATAAAATTTTAACACATTTCATAACATTCACCCGAAAATTGACTAATTCCAACTATTGTGATGCATTTATTCATACAGTTTTTGTTTTGATTTCTTTCTTTCTATGATGGTCACAGCAACTTTGAACACACAAAGCTGAAATGTAATATGTCATGTTTTTTTTTTTTTGTTGTTGTTTTTTTTATAACCACTTTTCATTTCAGGTTAATGTTTGTACTTGTGAATTTGATTTCAGAAAAAAGAATCCTCATGTAAACTTGTGCAAATGTAAGATTTCTATATTAAAAAAAAGAATAATAATAAGGTGTTTTGTACAATTAAAGAATATCAACATTTTGTAATAATTTTTATCAACACAATCATTGGCCTCTCTCTCTTGATATGGGCATGGCCGCCCTGTGGAATCCCCACACCAGAATTGAAGGTCATGATGGCTCCTTGGACCAATGCGCTTCCGCATGGATGAGCACCATGTGACGGAACACATCCAGGATCACATCACCTGGCCTCCATGAGGATGAGTTTGGTTCATGATAGGCGCATACAGGACGGGGGAAGTGCCGAGCATGCCTGGTAGTGTTTATGTGACAAACACACACATTTTGGACAGATCCTATTTTTATCATGTAAAGGAATCATATTTAAAGAAAGATATTTTTACTTGAGATAACTAGAAACGACAAAACTGATTCAGAACTGTCCTATATATATATATATATATATATATATATATATATATATATATACACACAAAATGAAGAGGACTGCTAATATGCTTCATATTCAGTGCCCCTGGTTTCTAATAGACTGCTAGTACTCAGTGCCGAGACGTTGTGTGTAAATGGTTTCAAATGGATAAGATGTATTTAAAGATTTTTCAGATACAAACTAATTTTGACCATATTGTGAAAACAAAATTAAGTGCACACAGTTTCCTGTCTGAAGTTGATGCACAAGTTTAAAGGACCTAATAAAAAAATAAAAAAATGTCAGCACACTTGCTTGTCGTCTCCTTTGTAATTGCATATGTAAATTGACTACATGTTTTTCCTTATAATGACCTCAAAGACATCCCTAGTAAAATACTAAAGTGCATTAAATGAATTTGTTGCAATTGTACTTTTGGTATTCTAAACTGATTTTAGACTTACTGCACTTCAGTTGTGCACAGGTAGTGCTGAGGTCCTGATAAACATATACTGAAATGCAGTTGATTGTGCAGGTACAATTTTAAGTCTCAAGTTGTATAATCATTAAGAGTTATATTTAAACACATCTTAGACGTAATATTAAGAAGTGTAAAGTGTGCATTAAAGAAATACTCCAAATGAAGTGTATTTATAATTTTATGTTAGCAAGTAAATTGTGTGTGTGTTAGCAACTTGGATTTATTTATTTATTTTCTAGAATTTAGAATTTTTTTTGGATCAATCACAAAATATACAAAATTATCAATCCAAAGTGGATGGTAAGGGGAGATGTTGATTTTTGTCACTCTTTTCGATCCCCCCACATCCCCCCTCTATTCAAGCCCTGCTCATGTACCCACTGGATGCAAATGCCTCGTTAATAAAGGGTTTTATGTTTTTTTTATCATCATGCCATCACAGCATCACATTATGGTAAGGAGCGTAACCTTTCCGTTACACACTTATGGTATTCGGCTAATCACCACGCAATGGATAGCTGGCCAGAGCTCACCTTATTTCTCAGAATGATGCGCTTTGTAAAAATCCATGTGTTTCAGGAAGGCGGGCTTAGAGAAGAAACAGTAATGTACAATATGTGGAAAATAATCCTTATAATATAAAATAATGATTTCTTGATCCTTAAACCTAACAAGCACATGACATTACACCAAATAGTGTAAGTACAGAGTAGTTATTGTGTTCATATTGTATTGAAAAACACTTCTGCTGCTATTGAGTTAGGATACGGGTAAGGTTAGGGATTATTTTTGGTGGTATGGATAGGTTTAAGGTGAGTTAAGGTTTAAGAGATGGGTCAACAGTGTTATAATTTCACTGTTTTACCAACCCTTAAACCTACATATAACACTAAACATGTCCCTAACCTTACCAGTATCCCTCCTCAATAGCAGCAAAAATTGTTTTACAATACAATATGACCACAATAAGTACTAAGGGCTACACTTTGTTTTAAAGTGTCCTTGTTATAGTGTATCACTTAACAATACTTAATACTTAACAATATCACTTAACAATACTAAGTCAAGGCTGTCCAGCAGAGTTTAGCTCTAACCTTAATTAAATACACCTAAAGCAACGAATCAAGGTCTTCAGAACACACAGTTTGGACAGCCCTGACTTATGGTTAGGGTTAGAATTAGGGTTTGTTTTATGGTTACTTGCATGCAATTTTGCATAATTTATTGTTAAATAAAGCATGTCACATGTAACAAGGGCACCTTAAAATAATATCTTACCATACAACGTAATAGGCAATAGAATAATGTGCTTACAGTAGTTAATGCCATCTAATAGAAAGTGGGACCCAAAAAATATCCTCATTTGGAACATGACATAGTCATAGACATAGACATGCTCATTAAACCTGCTAATTGATAAACAGGATTTGACCTGATGATGAGAAGAATGCCAAAGGACAAAGCTGACTTGTGAGATCTAGATTTTTCTACTCTCAAATCAACTATGATAATGAGCCAATTAATTCTATGTGGCATGTAGGTTTGTTATCAGCTGCTGAGCTTTCCACTCTCCCTGCCGGAAGTGTGAAGATTAGCAGCCAGCTAAGCCCACCTTGCGTGAAAGCATCAATCTGATAATGGAATTGTTGAGAATGGGCAACAGGGCTGCACACACACACACACACATACACATACACAAACCGAGAAAAAACAGAAAGACAGAAAGTGATGAAGTGAGGGTCTGCTGAAAGGCAATGCTAGTCTTGTGGATCCATCCATATTTTTCCTGCACAATATATATTTTTTGACATTGAAAAATTGAAAGTGCTTTAATAACCTAGTTTTCAGTAGTAAATAAAAAGCCTACATTATATGAGAGTGCAAATAAAAACTGATAAGAGATTTGAAAAATGGGTTTGTGTCTTCTAAATGGCTTACTTTGCACCATGTGTACAGACAGTGTATATATATATATATATATATTACGGGTGGGCATAGATTATTTTTTAATCTAGATTAATCTAGATTAAAATGACTCATTTGAGTTCTGCCAAAGGCAATCAGAATATGTGTGCTAGCTATTACATTTAATATATCTCTGTGTCAGTACTGCCATCTTAAAAGTAGGGTTGTGAATCTTGAATTTCACAATTCAATTCAATAAGATTATTATTATCAACACAATGACCCAGCTTCACAAACATGGCTGACCTTAAGACAGGACTAGGCCTTAGTTAAATTAAGATATTAATGCATCTTTTACAAAGATTTTAAGATATGTCAGAGCAAGATATTTTCAGTTGAAGCAGTTCAAACATGCATTTTAGTCTGTGACTAGCTTAAGCCTTGTCTGTGAAAGCAGGAGAATATCACATTTTCATTTAATATTACTGCACATGGCTAAATTTTAAAACAAATTTATTTTGTGCAAAATGTTTTTTTTTTATCATTATATAAACAGGCTACTCTTTTAAAACTATTACTTATTTTAAAAATATGTTATTTTATTTCAGATGTTATGCTCTGCTCTGAAAACATAACTGATGGTGTGTACAGCAGTTTTGTATAAAATCATTTGAAAATGTAAGTGCATTTAACCACAGCCGCTTCAGGACAAACACAGCACACGTAGTTTTAACAACGTAGCGACTTTTTTGCTAGATTTAGCGACTTTTCAGACCCCTTGGCAAAATTTTTTTAAAGTCGATCATGGTGTCTTGTCTATACAGGAGAAGACAGAGAGGCGTTATGCACAGGTTCAGTGGAGATGGCGTTTCAGTTCATATTTTTCAGTATATTTTTTATGCTAAGCAGGGGGGCTATGAGCAAGCCCACACCAGCCCCAACCCCAGGTCTGGCTCCAGTGTGGGGCCCCGGCTAAGCCACACTGGGCGTAGTCACAATTTTCCTTGTGTTCCTTTCCATATGGGTTTTTGAACCGCTCTTTGTCTTTCCTGTCACCTAGAACCTTTTTGCCTTGGGAGACCCTACCAGAGACATATAGCCCCCGACAACATAGCTTCTTGGACCATTCAGGCTCTCAAACCCCCACACCAAGGAGGGGTGGAGATCCAAGGAGAGGCCCTCTCCTTGACGGAGACTGGGGTGGTGATCTCTCTTTCAAAGAAGGGGGATCAGAGAACATGTTTCAACTATAGGGGGATCACACTCCTAAGGGAAAGTCTATTCAGGATACTGCACAGAAGAATTGGTCCAATAGTTGAACCTCAGATCCAGGAGGAACTATGCGGCTTTCGTCCGGGACATGGAACACTGGACCAGCTCTTCCCTTTCGGGTACTAGAGGGTTCATTGGAGTTTGCCCAACCAGTTCACATGTGTTTTGTGGACTCGGAGAAGGCATTCAATTGTGTCGCTCGGCTGGCCTGGGAAGCTAAAGGAAGTGTCTGGGGAGAGGAAAGTCTGGGCGTCCCTGCTTAGACTGCTGCCCCCACGTAAAATTGTCCTGTGTCTAAAGCATTGTTCTGTAACAAGAAGGGGCAGATAAAGTGAGGACCGGTTCGGTTGTAAGCACTAACTTGAGGGCCTGGAACGCTCCCTCAGCTTCCTCCATCCAGCGAACCTTCTCTGGTTGCCCCTTCTTGGTCAGGTCTGGAGGCTTGGGAGGAAAAGCTGGGGATAAAGCAATGATAGTAGCCCGCCAACCCCAAAAAGACTTATACCTCGGTTTTACTTATTGGTTGAGGCGCCTCCATGATCACCTTGACTTTTACCTTGACTTTTACCAGACCTTTGCTGACAACAAAACCCAGGTACTTTGCCTCAGCCATGGATGGCAAGGTGATATTTGTGGGGGTTGGCGATGAGTCCAGCCCAGCGAAGCTCCATTAGCACCCTCCGGAGACGGTCTAGGTGGTCCTCCCATGCCACCGAGTGGATGACGACATCATCCAGGACTGGAATACCTCAATAACACAAAGGCAAGGAGCTGGTTCCAATCCTTTCTATCTTACGGACATCACTCATCTCAGCATCTGCTTGAGAATCTAGTTGAACCTATTAACAAGCCCGTCGGTCTGGGGCTGGTAGATGGACGTCCTGATCTTTTTGACCTTCAGCAGCCAGCAGAGATCAGCCATTAGCTGGGACATAAAGGGGTCCACTAGTCGGTCAGGATCTCTGATGGAATGGCAACCCGGCTGGAGAGGAGGAACAGCTCCTGTGTGATGGCCTGCAGGGGAATGGCTTCTATGAAGCCCTATGAAGTCCATCTCGATCCGCTCAAAGGACACCCCGAAGATGGGAAGTGGAGTGAGCGGACTGGGGGGAGGTTTCTTGGGCAACGTCCACTGACAGGTTGGGCAAGCCTCACAAAACCTTTTCACTTCGGCTTTTCAAGACGGGAAAAAGGAACCGGTCCCGGAATCCACTGGATAGTATTTTGGGCGCAGAGGTGGCCTGCCAGCGGGTGTGAGTGGGCTGCAGGCCATTGCGGACAACGAAGTGTGGGAGAGGGTGAGGGGATGGCTGGACCTCCATTACTCGCACCTGGCACCAGCAGTGCTTTAGGTGGTCATATTCCTTTTGGGCCCTTTCAGTGGAGATCAAGCTCACCGGAGTGGCATTTCAGTTCCTCTTTTATATTTCACATGCCGTAACCGATTGGCCCGAGATGACGAGCTTTAGTTGCTCGTAGTGTTATAAATATATATATATATATATATATATATATGTTTATATCACTTTTATTTATATAGTGCCTTTAATAATACAGATTGTAGCAAAGCACTGAACATTATCAAGAGTGATGGTAATGTATAATGACGAGATTAAACTATGTATTTATTAAATGCAGAGACGGACTCTGTAATCTAAACAATGATAATCACTTTGAAATTAGGTGCCCCCAACTAAGCAATCCAGAGGCAACAACAGCAAGGAACCAAGCAAGGATCTTCTGCCTGCCTTTGATTCTGCCTTTGTCTTGTCTCTGCCAGCTCTGTTGTTGTTGATTGACTTTGCCTGTATGATCTTGATTTAATTAAACAGCTTGCATAACCTCTGTGTTGTGTTTTCCTTTTTCTGTTTAGAAGATAAATGTGCCTTTAAATCTCATTTGTAAACGCTTTACAAGGCATAAATAGTCCTCACTTTAGATGAGCTCACAAAAACCATTAACTGACAGCTAGTAAATGTTTTATAACTACCTAAATTAATTATGAGTTACAGTAGGAATGTGTTTTAATAAAGCATTTATTAACACCCTGACTAACTGTTAATATATGTCTGAATAGCAGGATGTATAAATGTGCATTCAAACGGTTTATTTGAATTACTATTACTTAACGGTCAATTACTAACTAACGGTTTGTAAATAGTGTAATGCTTGATTTAGAAATTATTAACTGATCCTTAATAAAGTATGAAAATACAATTATTAGGCATATTACATAGACGCTTATAAAGCAAGAATAAAGCATGTACAGCTGTATTTATAAACTGCTTACTAATGTCTATTAATGCAGGAACAATGATTAGTTAACCATTTACCAATGCTTAACTAATCACACATAGTGTGTAGTTATTATGAAGTGTTACCGAACTGTTGTTGTACTTCTGAGTTTTACAGAAGACTGAGACAATAAAACTAGAAACACCAAGACTGCAGTGTTTGATAGAAAGCCCATCCGTGTGTGAAAGAGGAAGTCAGATGGTGTTTGTGTGTGTGGTTGTGTTTTTACAGTACATTTTTATAAAGGAGTGTTCAGTTTTGATTGCAGTGTTTCATTTTGGCGTAGATGTGCCATGTCTGATTGGTTTGAGTGTAGAGTTTGGCATAATGGGCCAAATTCTGCAAAAAGTGTGTAAGCAATAGGCAACAGCTGTATAAATATAGGCTATACATTTTCTGCCCCCGCATCTTAAACTGGAACTTGTTAACAGATTCATTCAGACTCACCGGACTCTGGACTTGCAGCGCTCATGTCGATTTAATCATCGTTAAACCGCAATGTTTTCTCATGGAGACCTAACAAATGTGGTTTTCCTATCTTTGGAAGGTACACACACACACACACACACTCTTACGGTAGATGATGTCCAGCTGCTGCTCGTGGGTCAGGGAGGTGATGCAGGACAGCAGCAGCTCTTCAACGGTCAGTGCTTCAGTTTTGGCTTTCTGCTCGTACGCCAGCAGCGTGTCTGACTCGTCCAGGAGGAAAGGAACACCCGTCTTCACATACATTCTCTAGATATGATATTTAACATGAAAACACATTATAGCAGAAACAGCACTCTCGTTCATGTGTTGCAGATGCTCTAGAGTAAGTGTTCACCTTGCAGTCGGTACACGTGCAGAGTTTAGCTCTCCAGTAGTAAGGCCAGAACACAGCTCCGGTCCTCACACTCGTCGTCTCTTCGGCCTGCAGCTCAGTTAAAGTGCATCTGGTGACGGAACGACTGGTGTCTGGATCAGCGCTCTGATGAACACACCACACTCATCACATCATCTGAGGGCTAGGAGACTGAGCTCAGGTCAGTGAAGACTCACCGGTCCCGCTGAGGTCAAACGCTGCCCGTCTTCATCACTCTTCAGAGCAGCATGTGTTTGCTCCTGACTGAGACTTGGTTTATTCGACGGAGGAACTAGAAGAGGACACACAAACACACAAAAGAGATTCTTTAATCAAAGCAGTGCAGTGTGATGAACTCACCCTTCATTATTTCACAGATAAACCAAGACAGAAATATCTTCAGCAGTGTACAACCTAGTGCTGTCAACCCTTTCAAAACATAAGCTACTTAACTGAAATTAATCACAATGAATGCTAACTAACATTCAAGTTTTTAAATATACATTTAATATTTAAATTAACGTAGAAACAATACAGTATATTTTTAATATTTCTTTAATACTTTAATACTTCTGATGTCTAATATTTACCCCTTCACTCTAACCATTCCACATTACATAATAATTCAGAGCTATCAATTTAACATTTATTAGACTTTTAAAAATGGCAACAACAAAACAAAACCCTTCTAATGTAAGTGGAATTTACAGTTTTCTCAAAACATTTAACGAGTTTTCTAAACTCTCAGCGCAGCAGCACACGTCAAACACACAATGGCCGAAACCATTCATTTCATGCTCAAACTCACACACTGGAAACTAAACCCCATAACTCAATCTCAAAATACAGTAATAAACTACCACAGCACACTATGTCTAGCAAAACACTGCAAACATGTTTCAAAATCAAATAATTACTCAAAACACTAACATATGTTCTCTTCCAGCAGGAACATTTACTCAATCACAACACACTGACAAAAAACACTATCATTGAAAAAAACTCATAGCAAGTAAAAAACTGTAAAACAATCTTAACAAAGCCATTATAAAGAATGTCATATTCACTGTGTCCTTCAGCAGAAATACAGAGACTGAAACTGATAAACACTAAAGTCTGTATTAGTGTTTCCAGACGCTAGGACACATTTCTCAATACTTAGTTCACTTTTGCAAAACTCTTCACACAAGTCTCCTAACAGACTTTCAGCTCAGCAAAGCAGTTCATTTCTCATTCAACACGCTCTACAACTACCACAACACTTGATTCAGGTCTCAAACAAACTGATTCTTCCAGAACACTAGCAAAGGTTGACAGCCCACAAACACACTGTCAACCACAAAACCATGAGCTAAAACACTACCAACACGCAGCAGTGTTTCCTTGTGTGGAACAGGGACACATCTGCTATACGTGTTACTGGAATGAATCAAACATGATGCAGAATATTTTATGTAGTTTATTTATTTGTATTTTTTTGCACTAAGTAATTCCAAAATACAAGAATTTGTATTCACTTCATCCACTGATACAGATACACCCATCTTTCTCCACGACGGTAACAGTTTTGTTTTTATAACAGGGCTGCAAATGAACCAAACCCATCCAAACTAACGTGAACATAAGCACACATAATGTTATTTCCTTTATTTTTTAAATCATATTGCTTTTTATTAATTATTATTGGCTTCAATTCTTCATACTTGTGCATTAAAACTTCTAGCTCCGCCTCTGTGAAATATGCCGCTCCCTTTTTTTCACTGTCATTTTCCATTTTGACTC
>JAUCMT010000032.1:1140755-1152921 GCA_032357475.1 Enteromius thamalakanensis
ACCCATCCTCCCCAGCTAGGCTGTCCTGTCTCTATAATGAGAGAAAACACAGAATGAATCATTAAGGAGAATAAAGAGTTTTTAAAGAGACTACGGGCAAATAGCAATATTGGATAATGGTTATAAAGGGTTTAATCAGTGAATTAGATTTTCTATTGTTTTTAAAATACCCCTTCTATACAGATACAAAGAGGTGTATAAGTAAACATAGCTTCTCTACAAAAAGCACCATCTATGTTTAGCTGAAACAAAAACAGTCATGATCCTTAAACACCATCCCAAAGCAGCAACTTAATCAGAATACGTTCATCTCAAAAACACTATAAGAAATAGATGTTTCGTCAAGACTCTGAGAAACTTGTACATGTCAACATATCAAGCAGATAGGATTAGATATTAGATACGTTTATTTCAGATCACCACTGAAAAGGCGCAGACTGAACCCTAGCTTATTATGCCTTCCCTTTGTACAACAGATGAGGACATGTACAACTCCTGCAGAGTATAAGTTTGGACATAATTTCTATAACATGAATATGATACATTTGACTAAGTATTGGTGGAAAGAAACATTTCGAGCAAGAAAATTAAAGCAAAACCATATTAAACATGGATATAAAACTATAAGCCATTCAATAGTTATTCAAAATACAGATACAATGAGTGATTATCACATGATAGTTCAAGGTGTGGGTTACACATAATTTGTAGTTATGCATATCAGTGATTTATGTCCGGTTAAGTGTATTTTAATTCTGGATAGCCATGAAAAAGCAGTTTTGTGCCAGTCCGGTGAATGTGAGGGCAGTTTTTGTGAAGACCAGAGGTTTCTTATCAGGAATTTCAGTCTTGTCCTGAGTTGGGGGATGAAGATCCATTCAACAAAATCTTTAATTATTTTACCCATGTAATGATAATGATGTCCTTTGTCTTTGACCATTTTCTTGGTTAATTGCCTAATATTGACAATCTCCTTCCTGAGTTGGGAATCTCTGTGTTATTTTGTTTTTAATGTTGCAAGCTGTTCTGTGACATTGACTATGTTTACATGCACAAGAATAATGTAATTATTTTCAATAATCAGAGTAAGGACTTAATCGCATTATGATGTTTACATGTCAAGAGCAAACTTTTCACTCCCGTTTACATGCTATTTCTAAATTCTTATTATTCACTAAGAATTGTAGTTAATTTTCTACTGCCATATTCACATACCCCACTGCATAGGACAAATTATGGACTCATATATGCAGGTGCGTTACCTACTATCCGCTTTTTACATTTATTTTACATCTAATGAAAAACAAATATGTTTATATTCTATGCTGTTTCAGCACCAATGAAATGGCAGTTTGTTTGTCTATGCTACTGTCGCTGTTTCTGAAGAGGAAAGGCAATAAGTTTTGTTTCTGAGTTTCCCCAGAAATGCGATGCTTTCTTATCCGCAAATGTTTCTAATCTGCATATTTTTACAGGTGCATGTCACGTCGTTCAAGCTATAAATGTGTCGGGTGTGGGACCTCATAGTGAACAGACGGAGATGCATAGGAGCAACATCCCAAAGAGAATCTTAAAATCGTCTCTGAAACAGACCAAAGTCATAAACGGGGACCTCCATGAGCCTTTGACGCTGGCTAGAGAGACCAGAGACCGACAATACCGACACCCCCTCCGAGGGAGGATTTTAACACATACTGCAGTTTAACCAAACAGTCCAACACTGGTTGATAGCTTTCACAGCTCTACAAGCCACAACCAACTCATAAACAATGAATCACAGATCCTAATCTAAGCAACCCTGGACAGATAATGGTTGCAGAAAATTAGAGACAGATGGCAGAGAGAACTAAGCCAACATAAATTCATTCTCAGGTAAAGAAAGCCTCTGATTTACACGTTGGGAACCTTCTCTGCATGTGACCTTTTTAACCCGAGTTTGAGCAGCTCACACCAGTTCACATTCCCAAGAAGCATGGAGCAAAGGAACAATAACTATTAATCGATATCAGAGGCAAATATGTTTGTCATGTGTTTCATTTATGCAATATGTATGTTGGTGTTTGTGATAGTGGGTTACCACGTTACTCCGTACATCACATGGGCATGTTATTGGGTGAAGGAAGTTTAATAGGTATCCTATGTATTAATTATATGTAACAAATGCACAAAAGATGGAGAATCTCTAATATCGATATCTTTAATCAGGAAGAAGTTACGCTTATAAATAATGCTTTACAAAAGTTTATACCCAAACTTGAAACTCTGCCTTTACATTCCTGGTTGTCAAATGTATGTAAATGTATGTAAAATAGGCATCTCAGGGACCCAGTAAGGAAAGGGGGCCCGCCCGTAACACTGGAATGATTGGTCACCGTCACTCGGGGCGGGACCGAACTCCAAATGTTAAAAAAAGGATGCACGCAAAATGTGTGTGCTTGGACCATTTGCAAAGATGTAAGGAAAACATCTGCTTTGGTGATCTTTCTCCACAACAAAGCTCACCATCCAGCCAACGCATCAAGGAGAAGCAACAGCGGCAACCAGTGAAGCAACTCAGAGAAACTTAGGAAACTCAAGAGAAGTGCAAGTCTGCTCGACCGCAACACAGCACGATCCATCTGTGCCCTCCTCTTTTCAAGAACTCATTAGAACAGCTCATCCTTCTACTGCCAAACTAACTTCTACGAACTGCATGCAAGGATGTCAGAAAGCCAATCAGAGTGCCGCTGCAGATGAACTCGTCATCTGACCAGCTCAAAGCGTTAACACAAGTTTGCTTGCTGATCAGTGCAACTAGACTTAAAGAAAGCTAAACCTCTGCTTGTGATTTTCCTCTGGTTGGGTTCTAGAATTAGTAGCAACAACTTGGACGTTAGCAAAGCCCTCATCTTTACATTTTTAGACTGCGTGTGTTTGAATGTGTGTGTTTACGTAATCCTAGGTTTAGTGTTTGTACAGTAGATTAGTTCCAACAATAAAAGTTAAGAAACATCTGCTTTGTGTATTGTGTTTTGAAAGAGTCAAACATTGCTCAGATCCACAAGCTACTCTGCTCTTAGTGTATTTCTTATGTCAAATTTCAGCATAACTATATCTGGAGATTCATTTACGCAAATTATCCAAAGAACTTATTAAACTAAGAAATTAAATGTTAGGCTATTCCCCAAAATTGATTAATACATTTAATTATTAATCCCCTCATTTGACTTACATGGGGGAAATATTAAGGAGATATTTAAAATAATTAGTAATAGTGTTTTCCATGAGTTCGTGTCGCAAAGATGTAACTTAGAAGGAACTTAATGGATTATGATTAGGCTATAATTAAGGAGGTTTTGTTTTCCTTTTTTTTTTTTTTTTTGTTAATTGGTAATTTAAAGCTTTCTGTAGATACATTTATCATGTCCTGTCGTTTCATTTTTGCTTCTGTTCAAGAAGTGAAGGCAGAAAATCATGTTTTGTTGATATTGCACACAAATAAAAGTAGACCCATTACAGTTCCGAATGATGCATCTTACCTTTATCAGAAAAAATGACAATGGAGGCTATTTTGTTTCCTCTGAAAGAATAAAAGTGATTGTGCTGGTGCCTCCGTGTACTGGATCGAGGCAACAGGGTATCATGGCTGATTTATGACTTCCTATTGACTTGAGGCCTCCTTGTTGAAATTGACTCATCATGTTTCAATGTTCTGATCAAATCTTAAGTGGCTGATTCCCTCTGATGCACTACATCTGCATTTCCCATACACCCTCATGCCTGGGACTGATCACCAGCATCTGATCTTCATCACCACACCCTTTCCTTCCAGTACAAGAGACTCATGAAATGTGAAGTTCTGTTCTTGCTAGTAATTCTGAGAGTTTTCTTTGTTTCCTGTGCCTGTTCCTGTGTTCTGATTCTGTTTTCACATTGTCTGATTGTTTGCTGCCTGCCCTGACCATTGTGTGGACTAACGTTAACGATTCTGGATTGTCTATCTGGATTCTGGATTGCCCCTGACTACATTGATTACTCTGCCTGTCTGACCATGAATACAACTTTTCAAATGGATCGCCTCAAACTCCTACACTATGTTACAGATGGTCTTCAGAACACAAATTGTCTTTTTCATTTTGGAGTGAACTAACCCATTAATGGGCATTACCATGCTCGCTAACCTGATTTTACCAATTGCAACATGTCCCTGGGTCAACATTGTAATTAACAATCAAATTTCAAGAAACAGTTCATAGTTTAGGCTTGCAAATCAGTGTCAGTCATCTACTATAAAATTGAATCTGATTTTAGGATTTACTCATGGGTAAGGTCATGTTTATGTTTAAAGATATGCTCAAGACTATATTTATTTACATTAAAATTCTGTTCCAGTGTCAACAAAATATGCTGACACGGTGAACTAAGCTAAATCAGGATGTGCTATAGGCATTTTGCATTTGGTGTTTTAGAAAGCTGAATCCTATACAACATACAAGCAACATTTATTTAAAACTCGGAAAATAACAGTGTCTTTTTGAGCAAAGGTGTTGTGTACTAACAACACTTTGATCAATATGTGAATGTCTGCACACAAAATAAGTCACCCTAATTTCTCTAAAATCAGTCAGTGGTGAAGCATATCACATTCTGAGGGAAGCCACATATGCCAGGCATTTCATGGGGAGAAAGTTCTGGAACATCAACCCATTGATTCTGATAGACAAAAACAGCTGTCAGATATAATACCCACTGCCTTTCATCTCAAACGCACATCGCCTCTGGGATACAGAAGGTATCTTGAAGAAAACACCCTGAGAACAATAAAGGAGTTGCATGTAGCAACCAGGCAATAAGCTCATGCAAAATATAAGGGAAAAGAAAAGCTAAAGGAATATGCTGTCAACCCCTCAATAAATGCATTTCAATCACAGTTGTGTGATGATAAATGTTTAAAATTCATATTTCTACTACCCAAACATTATTATTAACATTGTTTTCTTTGACATGAAAAAAGGCCACTTAAGTCCACAAGAAACCCAGATATACGCATCAGCAGGCAAAAGCACTAAAATCTGAAACATATAATATTAAAACCAGTTACCCATGCAGGCAACAACAAGGCTGCCTCATAACAAGCAACATAACAGGATATATGAATATACTTAGTTTTTTTTTTTTTTTTTTTATCTTCTTGTTCCTCTTCCCTCCCCCCTTTTAAGTATTAAAGGTTATTTGTCACTGTTAAGGAAATGCGGAATACAATTTTTTGCAATAAACAATTTGTTGGTTTGCAAATGGACCCCAAATAATAGCTATATGGATAATGAATGCAAATCTTATGAGACTTTTGACAAAATGAGCATAGCCACAACCTTTCGTTGTTGTTTTTTTTTTCTCTCTTCTTTTAATTTTGAGAACTTGGCTATTGATCTGGAATGAGAGTAAATGGGGGTCAGCATTTTCATTTAGGTGTGAATTATCCCTTAAATTTTTTTCTTGTTGTGGCTAGCAAACAGATGTTTAGTTAATAAAATGCTTTAGTTAATATGTCATATTAGGTTTTGCACATAAAACAGGAAAACCCATATATGTTCTTTTTGATAGTTCATAGAATCATTTCTTCCTTTGGTCTGATGACCAGCCTCTCCTAAGAGCCACTCTAGTGTCTCTCTTGTGATTATCTGAATCATCAGACTCAGACAGCGTCCTTCCTGAATCATTCGAGATAAAATGGAAATCTAATTCAATGAATAGCCAATAATTATGTTAAAGCAGCATTGCTTGAAAAAACAAATACATTGTAAAGAAAAGCAATAATGTGGCACTGACTCATAAACATCCTTTCGTGACTTTAGCCCAGTCAGACCTGACCTTAGATTATGTTTATTACACTTTCAAAACTGCTTTGTGCATCAATTAATCTCTTGAATAACTTTTTCAATGTTTAGCCTTCCAATGGTAAAAGGTATCAGGGAAACTTCATTCAATTATGATAACGTTATTAGATTTTAAAAAATCAATAGGATAACTATAGTACTAAGTGGAAAGCAAGGTCTAACCATTTGAATGTTTCTTTAGGATAGGTTGTTTATTGTTATTCTCCTTCTGTGCTGGCACAGCCTTGATCAGGCACTTTGTCAGTTACCTTGGTTACCTTTTCCACCTTTTCCTTCTCTCCTCTGTCTTAGGTCAGCGCTTTCCTTTAGCTGATATCTGCGTACAATATTATACTCTGACTGAAACATTAATCAGAGTAATGTTCCCATGTAAATAACTCTGGAGGAGAATCTATGATGGTTTTAGTAGAAGGCTTTTTGTTGCAGCAGTGCTATATCACAAACAAACAAACAAACAAATAAAAATTAAAATCACTAAAGTGAACAGTGGCAACATTTATCTAATTGGTAAAGCCAGTGAATTACTGCAGCTGCTGTTAGAAGTCCTAGTTGCTATAGAAACAGTCAACGCTCTGAGACGTGTGCATAGGACTGCGCATGTGCACTGGCTGGTCTAGCTTGACGTTAACGTTATATGAGCAAAACAAACAACATTTGTGATACTGTTGTTGTCAAATATGAAATTTAATTATACATTTTTCAAACATAAAGGATGTGATGTTACTTTTCAACTCGAGCTGCATCAAATGAAATGCTATGAGGAATGCCTTCAGCGAGACGGCTCTGAGTCGTGTGTGCAATCAGTCCAATGAAATGGTAAGACGTCAGAGGTGGGTGACGTCATTGGCCAGGAAGCAGAAAAGCACGTGGAATGCTGCCAGCTGTATTTCAGTGTAAGTGTCTCCTGTTCTCTGCATAAAAAGACAAAAAAAATGTCTAAAGCAAACAGAAAAACTCAAAGGGGCTAGGGCGAGTCACACTAGTCACGCTCATGTGCTTATCCGTGAAAAAGATATATTTTGCCGGACGACACCCATAGCTTGTGTGACTTGCCTGGGACTGGAGCACGCAGCACTCTCGAGAGCTGATTGAACGCATTGTGAGCATATGCCGCTGTTCGTGCTTCGGTCCTGTGGAGGAAGCATAGCATAACCTGAGCGGAAAAAGCACTTGTGGGGATCACAAGAGGAGGCGCTGCCAATACATCCCCCCGCCAGGGTGAGGCAGCTGCTATTCTCTTCATCCAAGGGTAAGGAGATGCATTGCACCAAGGAGACTGTGGTCTCCTCCTCGCCCAAGTACGAGGCTCTCTTGGAGGTGGTGACTCGTACTGAAGCCAAGTTAAAATTGGGCTGGCCAGACGAGGTAAAGGCCGAGAGCTCAACAAGAATTTTTTGCACGCTCGGCCACAACCTTCAAGGCGGAGCCTGCTGTTCTTTTCCGTTCTCCACACCGAGGTGTCGAGATCATGGAATATCTCGGTTACCTATTGTAACCCTTGTTCCCTGAAGAAGGGAATGGAGACGTCACGCCAATGACCGATGAATAGGAATCTCGCTTTCGAGATGGCAAATCAACTCAATGAAATTGGCATATACTGATTAATATCCAGCTGCACCTAATCGTAGCGCGAGTATAAGTAGGTCAGGGGATTAAGCATTCCTTAGTTTTTCGCTGAGGAGCTGAGCCCCTTAGCGGCGGAACCATGGCATTGGGACATGACGTCTCCATTCCCTTCTTCAGGGAACGAGGGTTACTATACATAACCGAGATGTTCCCTTTCAGTCCGAGTCACATCAGTGACCGACGAATAGGGATCCCTTTGGAAAACGCCATGGAAGCTGTCCCTTCCAGTGTCATGTGGGAGTCTCCCAAACCCCCAGTGTTTGGTCTCTAAGCCGGGACTTGACCACAGGATACCAGCACCTGCAATTCCTAATAACTGGCCACTGGGACGTCTGACAAGACGTGCGGAGTCTGCCTTCCCGTAGGAAGTCTAACAGACAGCGTAACATGAATTTCAATGCATATGGAGTATTGGAGGTGATTGAACCCTCATGGAGCAACTGCTGGAATAGTTAGCAACTGCTGAGGAACATGGTCACTTTTCTACCAGGAATACCCCTACAGGTCCTCTCAGGGTATCACTCAAGGGGTCCCAGCCCTCTAGCGGTTCTCAAGGATTCATTGCATCAAGGAATCTGCAACATCCGGCTGACGAGGGGAGCGGAGGAACTCAACCGGGTCTACTGATAAGGACACTCTGGAGACGTATCGTTGCCAAGTTGACCGAACAGGTCCTACTCTGGCTCTTCAGCTCTGTTTGATGTGAGAACTCGGGAGGATACCGCTTCAGCTCTGCAGATGTCTGCCAGCGAGGTGCCGCATGCCAACGCCCAGGACGAAGCTACACTTCTTGTCGAGTGAGCCTGTACACTGAGGGGGCAGGGCACACCTCCGGGAAGAATGGCACCGGGGTGGGACCCTGTGCACCAGCATGAGCCACACCGGGGTACCAATCATCCAACCGGGAGGGCTCGGGAAGAGGGGGAGGTTTCCACTCAATCCCGACCCCACTGGTGGCCCGGGAAAGCATAGCAACGAGCTCTGGATCTGCGTCGGCACAGTGGAACATCCAGTGTATACCACACTGGCCTCCGCTTCCTTTCCAGAGTTGATATCTCCTCCCAATGCTGCGACTGACATCTGGTCGTGGAGGGGAGCACCAAAGGTAACAACCGCACCAAAGAACGCACTGGTGGTAAGACATCCTTAAAAGGACGCGTCTCTAAAAAGGCTTACCAGCAGTAAGCCTGTCTCTTTAGGCTTTGCTCTTTCTTTGAAGGCTGAGCGCATATGGGAGATGGACGCTAGGATCACAAAAGCGGGTAGTGCAATGCAATTGCGTCTGCCACTCGGCTGGAACCACTGCCGCTGAAATCACTGTGACACCAGCCTTCTCTATCAGGATAGCAGAGGAAATGCTCAGGAACTGTCGCATGTAGCTCGGCTCCGAAGCGAAAAGCTAATGTATGCTTAATCCGCTGACCAACTTATACTCGCGCTGCGGTTAGGTGCAGCTGGATATTAATCAGCATATGCCAATTTCATTGACGTTTATATAAAAGCAGAGTTGATTTGCCATCTCAAAGTGAGATTCCTATCCGCCGGTCACCGACGTGACTTGGAGTGACTGACTGAAAGAAAACAGACCATTCTTGGGTGTCTCCAGTGAGCGCCAATCTCAGTTTCCTCAGCCCAACACTGCAGCTGGGCTGAGAAGTTCGCAAAGGGGACTAGCCGCAGTTACACACTTGTGGGCACAGAGCAGGCTCTGGTGATGGAACAAGAGGTAGACACAAGGTAGAGGCCTTCGAGGCAGTGTCTCCTCATGAAAGAGAGTCGGGGTTCTACAGCCAGTACTTCATTGTTCCAAAGAAGGATGGAGGGCTGAGGCCCATTTTAAATCTCAGGCTCCTAAACCGCTCAGTGATAAAGCTGAAGTTCAGGATGCTTACTGTGATGCTTGCTTTCACGTGTCAATCCATCCTTCTCACAAGAAGATCCTGAGGTTCACATTCGGGGGCATTTGGGGTTCTCCACCTTGGCCTTGCACTCTCACCCCACACGTTTACGAGGTGTGTGGATACTGCGCTGGCTCCTCTGCGATCCCAGAGCATCCGCATACTCAACTATATCGACGACTGGCTGATTTTAGCTCAGTCGACGAGTGAGGCAAGGGGACATCGAGATGTTGTCCTTGCTTATATAAAACGTTTGGGGTTGAGATTGAACACCAAGAAAAGTGTGCTTTCTCCAGCGCATAGAACCACTTATCTTGGTGTGGTGTGGAATTTGCCTACGATGCAGGCTCATATTACACCTGCTTGGAGCGAGTCGATCCTCACTGTTAGTAAGAGAAGGCCGGTCGCTCCCTGTCAAACAATTTCAGAGACTGCTTGGTCTAAAGGCAGCTACATCCAACGTCCAGCTCTCCTTAGGAGATTCCAGTCAGGGGGGACCTTCTCTCACAGGTGGGAGGTGCAATTGTGCACGCTTGCCAGAGTTGTGAAAGCTGCCGGTGTGACTTCTGAGAGGGAACAACTCATAGCCTTCTGTCTCTCAGCTGAGGATGTTGAGACCTTGCTGCAATCCAGAGCTCCATCTACGAGGAAACTGTATGCCCTGAAGTGGAAACTCTTCATTTCCTGAAGTAGAGAACGCCAGTAAGATCCAGTTACTGCCCAGTCAGTACAGTGCTGGAGTTCCTGCTGGCCAGATTCTCCACTGGGGTCACCCACTCCACCCTGAAGGTTTACGTAGCGGCAATATTGGCTTGCCACGCCTCTTTTGGTTGATACGCAGTTGGTAGAGATCCCCTGGTTACATGTTTCCTCTGCGGTGTGCAGAGGTTGCGGCCTTCAGTACTCTTGAGTTCCAACCTGGGACCTGGCTGTGGTGTTAGAGGCCCTCTGTGGGCCGCCTTTTGAGCCCATAGAGGATATCTCTGATCATATGCTTACGATCAAGATCACACTGCTGCAGGCGCTGTGTTCTCTGAGGAGAGTAGGTGACCTTCAAGCCCTCTCTGTGGCCCCTTCCCACTTTGAGTTTGCTCCGGGCATGGCTAATGCATTTTTGTACCCGTGAGTGGGTTAAAGCCCTAAGGTCCCTGCAGTCACACCATAGCCAGTTGTACTGCAGGCATTTAATCCTCCTCCCTTCAGGGAGCCCGGCCAACAGAAGCGAAATTGCATGTGTCCAGGGTGAGCATACGTCCACAGAGCTGCCTTGTGGCACAATTCCGAGCAACTCCTGGTTTGTTTTGGTCCCCCAAAAGGGGGTGTCCAGCGACCAAGCAGACCTTGAATAGGTGGATTGTGGATGCTGTTAACATAACTTACAAGTCCTCTGGTCTCCTGCCAAGGCTAGGAGTCAGAGCACACTCAACCCGAGGTGTTGCGGCCTCCAAGGCCCTGCTGTCAGAGAAGAGAGAGAAGATCTGTTGGGTTGCGGGGTGGTCCACCCCTCACTCTTTTGTCCAGTTCTACGGACTGGTCTTGTGAGCCATGCCTGATACTGCTGTGCTCTCGTCGCTGAGTATGCACACACACTAGACAGGCACAGCACTCACTGTCCGAGCTTGTTCCTGACGGAGTATTCCTTGTGTTCACCATGATCTCTGTGTTCTCGCCAGGCTCCTTGAATTGCCCTCTCTGTCTCTCCAGTGTTTCCAGGATTTGCGGTGTGTGGTTGTGATTCATTGCATCTGCATCTTGCGTGTATTCCAGTGATGCATTCCTCCTAGAAAAAAGATAGTCAAGGTTAACGTATTGTTCCATTACTCCAAAGTCATCATCCATTGTTCTACTCACCTTTTCACTGTTCCAATCTGCTGCTATAAATAAAGATTTACCATCCTTTAACTTGCCATTGTGTCCCATCTGCTTCATAACAGCATGTTTACTTTCTAAATTAATCTGTATTTTGAATGAACTGTGTAAATAAATAATTCAAAGCCTCATCCATAAAGAGAGCTGTTTACTTAATGGTGCAATAGGTTATTGTCTTCAGAAAGATTTTTTCACTTTTTAAAGCTCAAGGTACACATTTTTAGTCGCTTTTTTTTTTTTGACGTGAAGGGTCGTCGTTTGTTTTGAGTTGTTTGGATTAATGCAATGGTTTGGATGCATATATGCCTATATATAAATAAATATATATAAATTGTTTACTTTTATTGGAGCACCAACCCAACCCCCACCCTAAACCTACCCACCTCTGAACAATATAAAACACACACAGGCAAATGTAGTCACAGGTATTCATTGCGCAAACTAATCATAAACAAGCAGTATAAGTACATTACAGCAAGTTGTGTCACATTTCTAGTCTTCAAAAGCCATATGAAATATTATGCAAAGAAGAGAGTAAAACACAAGGTTTTAATCACAAAAAATTATCCTGCTCCGATAACGCGCTGTCATCTCATTCATAAAACATGCTTCTGTGCGGTAGCATGACGCAATCGGTCACGAGACACACAAGAACCAATAGTATTTCACAACCAACATTGATGTAAGGATTCTTGTAGCAGCATTTTTTTTAAATCGCACAGAGACTGCTGTTAATGTACACAAAATGCAGAGATGTTAATTCATACGTTTATGACCTCGAGGTTAGATTATTGTAATGCTTTACTGGGTGGTTGTTCTGCACGCTTGATAAATAGACTAAAGCTGGTTCAAAATGCAGCAGCTAGAGTCCTTACTAGAACCAGGAAGTATGAGCAT
>JAUCMT010000032.1:1154248-1164971 GCA_032357475.1 Enteromius thamalakanensis
TTTTGACTGCAGCACGAAGAAGGTTCTCCCAATAAAGAGAAAATTCAAACTTCTAAATCCAAAGTCTGTCTCCTGGTGTTCTTGAAGAAAGTTCACAACAACATTCTTTGTAAACTAAAGACTCCACTAACAAGGGGATTAGGATGATCACTTGAATGACATGGAAAATGACCATGAATCGTATGATTCACGATACACGAATCGTTACACCACGAGTGATGACAGACAGAGTGAAGATGGCAGGCAAACAATACCAACCTGACCTTGCTGATAGACACCGCCTGCCTGTGTCAACCACAAGACTCACATCAGACAAAGTGCCTGTCATAGCGATGTCAGCAGAGCCAAGCACACTGTCATCATGGAAATCCTTGCATGCAAGAAATATTATTACACACTGACAAGTTTTACTTGCCTGACAACCGGAAACGTGCTCCAAATATTTCCATTTTTCAAAATATTCCTATTGTTATTATCATTTTTTTTAACAAATAAAAAGTTCCTGAGGAGTTACCATGTACTTTAGCAAAGAGTTGCATTTACTTCGTAAAGCCCCAGCCCCAGCAATCTGTTGTATGCCTGTTTTCACCCATTGGACTAATTATCAATGAACTCATGTTTCCGCCTACCTTGTCTGCTGTCTCTGTTGCTTGTTCATGTCTTCGTCCATCTTGTTTGTTGTCAAGGTGATTCATTGTTTCTCCGCCTTGTGTCACTTTTATAAATACCCCGGATATACTTTTGTTAGTCTGTCGTCAATGTTGGATGTACGTCTGTTTTCGCCGTTGTCAAGCCATCCGTGTTTTCCTGTGTTCCTGGTGTTTTTCTGTGTTTCTCTGCCTCCCTGGACCCAGACCCAAGCCTACTCTCGGACTCTCGGTCTTGCTTCGCCCCTCTGGACTCTGTTTGTCTCATCGCCTGACCCTTTGCCACGCACTCGGATTATTCTCTTGGCTGTGACTCTGATATCCCCGTCTGCCATTATCGAACTTTCTGCCTGTTCCACTCTGTGTGTGTGTCTCCAATAAATTGTTGCATATGGATCTGTACGCCTAGCCGTGTCTCAATCATGACATATTAAGGAGCCTACAAGGATCCAGCAACTTCACACGACAGTTCTCCGGATCCTGTCTCGCCGTTTGGTAAGGTCCGCCTCCGAGATTTTCCCCCTGTAACCGAGCCGCGGGATGCGGTTTCAGTTTCGGTTTTGTTTTTGCGGCCCGGACCGCTGCACCAGACTCCTGCGATCCCGAATTTTCCACCAGCGATCGCATCACTGGACGAGGCAAGATCGCTAGTATATTCCAGTTAGCGTTTAAAATGGCGGCCGAGGAAGCAACCAATTCAAACCTCGGGGGCGCAAGCACCCTTTAAAACCCCCACAGTTTCACCTCATCTCCATACTCACAAGGAATATGGCAAGCCATTTAAACTTCGAACATTGGGATCAGGTGAGCCATATTCTGCTTCTCCTGTTCCACCATTATCGGTAGTGCAGCCTGGAGAGCTGCTTTCAGTTAATCCTGTTTCAGAACTGCAAATAACGGGTTCCAGCCCCCTTTCACAATATGGCAAGCTATGTAAGGCTCTGTTGGTCCCAGTTTCTCAGCCTAAGAGAGTATTTCAAGCTCAGTCGTTTCCAGTTATACTGCCAGGGGTGCTGTTTTCTGCCAAGTCGGTTCAGGTTTTACAACCTGAGGAGCTGACTGCCACGCCAGTGGTTCCCGAAACTCCCTCAGAGGGCGCTGGTACCCTCACTCAGCGAGAGGGCCTGAGTGATTTTCAGTTGAGTGTAGGGCTAAAAGCTAAGGGAGCTGTCAGCCATCTCAGTGGTTCCCGACCCACTCTGAGGGGGCATTACTTCTGCGCCACAGCTCGAGGAGTCGTGTGTTGTCCAGTCTGTCCCGGCACGGTATGAGGAGCCGTGTCTTACTCAGTCGGTCATAGAAATGCAGCCTGAAAAGCTGCAGAAGGCCCTCACGGTGTCTAGCCAGTCGTTAATGGGTCCCGTAGCACAGTACGAGGGGCTGTGTCAAATCCAGTCGGTCCTGGATTCCCGGCCAGTTGAATTATCTGAGGCCTGTGACCCCGATTTTGAATGGCCGGATCTGCCAGACTCTGTCTTTGATCCCGACCCTGAATGGTCGGATACGCCAGACTTTGTCTGTGATCCCGATCCTGAATGGCCGGATCCGCCAGACGCTGTCTGTGATCCGGAACCCGAGTGGTCGGATCCGCCGGACCAGGTCTGTGATCCAGGATCAAAATCACCTGAGCTCGGTAAGGATAGTGAGGTCCCATGGCCCAGTCCGTCAGAGCCTGAATTTGACTGAGAGACTCCATTGGGTCCGCTAATAGCTGCACCTCCTCTGGAGATGTTGGTGTCAACCACTGTGTCTTCAGAGTCCCCAGTGGTGGCTGCTCAAACCCTGGAGGCCTCTTCGAAAAGAGTAAAATGTGCAGCCTTGCTTCTCCTGCAAACCAAGCCTTAAAGTGACGAGACAAAGCACTCTGACCGGAGATCAGCTAACCCGTGGTCAGGTCCACCCAAGAGGACACCTCTGCCGCCTGCTCCACCCTGGTGGACTTCTCCGCCGCCTGCTCCGCCCAGGAGGACATCTCTACCGCCAGCTCCGCCTCGGTGGGGTTCTCCGCTGCCTGCACCGCCCTGGAGGGCACATTAACTGTTTGGTCAGCTCGGGAGAGCATCCACGATGCCTGGCAAGCTTAGGTGGGCTGTTCAGCCGTCTGATCAGTTTCCCTGTCAGCTCCGCCCAGGTGGAGGTATTCCCGCCATCCCACCCCCTTTGTTTGACCTTTCCCACCTCCTAGACACCTCCCTCCTGTGTGTGTGTTTTGTACGCGTCTGGAAGCCGCGCCTTTGAGGGGGGGCTATGTATCAGCTGGATGTGCCAATCTAATCTGGATGGCACTCCAGATATTTATGAACTGTATTTGTCTTTGCCCTGTCTTTTGCATTGTGAACTTTGTGTTTTGTTGTGCCATGTGCTCTGTTTATTTACCTGTCAGCTCCCTCATGTCTGCTCCTCATTTGTAACTCCACCTTCCTAATCAATGTTCATTCACTTCCAGCCATGTTTTGTCCAGGTGTATCTGATTAGTCACTGTATAAATTCACTCCCCATGTCTTTATTGTCTGTCGGGTGTTAACGTTACATGTTTTTTTAGTCTTGCTCTGCATAGCTTGTGCATATTCCTCATTTTCTTTGCTTTGTCTAAATAAAAGTCAAAGTTTGCAGTGATTCCTGCCTTGTTGTCCTCTATGTTTGCGAGGAAGCTTGAGCGCGAGCTTTACAAGCTCTCAGCCTGACAGGCTGATTCTAGATGAAGTCCTGTGTAAGTAAGATCTATCTGTTTCTGCAATGTGTCGTTAAAACCAAAGAGCACACTTTAAAGGTTACAAAGAAGGACATAATAGGTTATCAGGTCAAATAAGGCAAAACATGCACAAAAAATGCACATGAAAAAAAAAAAAATAATAATAATAATGTGAAGAAGAGTTTGCTTCCAGTAGCCAATTTTACCCCTTTCACTTACCCTTGTCCTCTTATTGGCTGTCCAAACATAGACAATGGATGTTTTGTACCTGTAAATGTTACCTACTAACATCTGCATATAAACAATGAGATCAAGCTGTTTTCTAACGTTCTGGTCTGGTTTTGTCCTTAAATGTCATTAGTACTGCAAAGCTGCATTCTTGTTCCTTGTTTGATGGCAATGACAGTAACCCAAATTCATCTTTGTCAATGAGCAGCCAAAGTTCTTTCTTGATACAGCCAAAGAGGACTCATTTAGAAATGTCCTATAAAAGCCTTCATAAATGTGCGTTGAAAAAGGATAATCATCATCAATAAAACTGATCTGACAGTACTTTCTACAGAGTGTTGCCACGATTCCTTTGTTACATGTGTCATTGCTTTTGACTTGTATTGCTAGGTCAGGATTTCATCTTCAAGCCAGCTGCTTATTTGGGACACAATGCTGATGGGCTCACAGCAGTACACTAGCGATGGAGTGCAGTTCAGAGCGGAATGAGTGTGGATATCATCAGCAATCCTATCACATCATTGTGCTCCAACTGCAATTTTTCCCCGGTCAATGACACAAAGAGAGAAAGCTTGCGAGAGACGGCCAGACAGAGAATTACAGTAGTCACCTCAGTGGTGGAGGGTACTAATAGAAGTTTTTGGAGCCTTTGGACCACACTGAAAATGAAGAATGAGGGGATGCTGTGAAAGTGGTAATACAATAAGGCTGAGGTAATTGCTCACAGTTCAGAACTGAATGACAAATGTCTCGGTCACAAAATGAGATTAATTTTTTCATGCTCCTGTGCTTTATAAAACAGTTCTCTCACTTCTCTTATTGCAGAATAAAATGGCTGCATGAGTGATTCAATTCAAATCAAACTCTTGGCCTAGTGATCCTTGGAGTAGTCATTTTGAGAGTGAGTAACTTGGGAACTATCAAGTTTGCCTCATTGACATACAAAAATCTATACCGCAATATAAAATGACTTTTTGAGTTTCAACCAAGTACCAGATATTATTGGGAACTTTTGGTAAACCCTTTACATTAGGGAATGCATATTCACAATTATTTTTTTCCCCCAATAAATTGAAATCCTAATTTGACTGTGTGTGGATAGTAAGTAGTATTTTGTTCCAGTTGTTATATTTAGGTATGTGGTAAGGTCAAGGGATCAAAAATAAGGTAATGTAGATTATTATGTGCTTTACAAGTAGGCTACTTATAAAACGCCAATATGCTAGTAATATGCATACTAATAAGCAACTAGTCAACAGGGAAATGTGTTCCCTAATCTAATGTTTTACCAAACTCTCTCTTTTCTCTGATGTGGTGATTGGCTTTCACTACCACGGTCTGTCTTTCTGTGTAACTGCATTGATTTCAGGTTTCCAGAGTTCACAGCAAACATCTTGAGAGAGAAGAAAGTTTGATGTATAAAATATACGGTTTTAGAAACACATTTAAGAAATCTCTCTTACTTCTTGCAGTCTAATATATTGACAATTGACTGCATTGATGAAGAGCTGTTGTTTCAAATATTTCAATGCCTTCACATAACCCCTTTCCATATTTACGGGCTTTTTGATGTTTGCATGCAGCACATATCAATAGGCAGGCCTGAAGCTTTGATCTAACTTTCACCGATTGGTTGGAGTGTCTTTCACAAGAGTGCACCTCTAAGGTAATTATTCCCTCCAGTCATCTTAAGGTGGAGGCTCTTCACTGCATTACAATGGGCATTGATCTCTGTGTGTTATGCAGAGAAAGTAATTCAGAATGTTTCTCACACCTTCTGCAACATCATTTTCTGCTTCCTTCTTCCTCATCTGTCACTATATTGGCCCAATCAGCGATTAACAGGAAAATAATGTTTAAACTCTAAACAAGAAATGTTAATTGCCTTCGAAGAGTAAAGATTTGGACCCTAGACAAAACCAGAATTGGGAACATAGTTATGATGACTGCCATGGAAATGGCAAGGCTTGGCCACAAACATGTGGCTTAGAAGGCTCTGTTTGCTCTTACAGCAGACAGTTTGTTTTCAGATCTCATATTTTCAGACAAGTTACCATAGCAACAGCTATCTTGTGGCTTCTGTACCAAACAAAATTAGGCAAAACAGCTATTTGTCTTAATGATAAGCCCTATATCGAGGGAAACTTTTGATATTTAACACCTGAAAAGCTATAATCAAATGACAGCACAGACCGCAAAAGCTGTATTCATATCTCTTTACACCTCAACGTGATAACTGCAGTTTGAACAATATTCTTGCCTGATATTAAAGTCGCTGTAAGCGATTAGGCTTTATGCATCCAACCAAATTGCAAAGAATAACTTTTCCAAAAGGACAATTTCCATCTTCCCTTGTTCAACAAACAGATCTGCACAAAAACTCGCATCATTGACAGAGTCTCTAAGAGTTTTCTGTTTGATTAATATGTCCCAGTTGCAGTGAGATGAGAGATGTTTCTGCTGTTTAGAGACTGTCTCAGAAAAAGGCACTTTTCACCCTAAAACATAAATTTATGCATCTGTCAGGTCAGCTTGAAAATATATCAATAAAGGAATTAAAGAATGTAGGTATTTTTTTGTTTTGTTTTTTACTTTGGTGACCTATTCCTTTAACGCACACTTTTCAATTATGCAGGCTAATTGCTAAGCCATATACACATCTCAGCCAGGTTTCTGGTTTCTGGAAGCGAAGTGAGGTTTTCCTTTTGTATTTGTAAGACAATGTATTTTAGAATGACTTTTTTGGTTGAAAATTCAGTTTTTACTGTGAAAGTCATCAAAACAACAGCACTCAATAGCATAAATGCAAAAGAAAACATATGACTTATAAGAAAAAGGGCCCCCAGTGTAAGAAATCTGGAAATCAGAATTCTACTTTCCAAAATACAAACTTAAAAAAACATTTCTGGAAAGTGTTTATTGACATACTGTATGATGCTGGATCAAAATTTACATTATTCAGTTTGTTTACCTGCTATAGTGTCAAAACAATGCAGTAACTACTTTGAAGAATACCTGGTTTTGTAAATTGTATGTGTATTTTTTTTATGTTTATCAGTGCATGGTTTAATATAATTTTTCTTTGCTGTGTGTGCTCATGGAAGAATGCTTCCATGCTTTGTGACCTTGATAGCTGGTTTCAACCAGCTTTAGCAATATGTTAATAATGGATACTGTAAGGAGGTTTAACAAATGAAAGGTTGCTCAATTTTAAAAGAGACATGCATGCACACAATTAAACAATTAAAAAAAAAAAAAAAAAACATCAATGCAATTAATAATAAATTAATAAATAAATACAGAATAACAGTACTAATAATACAATACAACTGCCATATTAGTATTGTTGTTTTAACTTAAGACTAAGATATATACACAATGCCTAATGATGATTTATCAATGAATTGGTCTTCAGTCTGTCTGTCTAAACTCACCAACCTTCTTTTATTATTCTGAATAACTATATACCAAAGCTTAAATGGCCTTATAGCAAACGCATACTCACAAATCCTGTATTTTCACTCCAACAAAACTGACAGTATTAAAAAAAAAGTTCATATAAGTGTATAAGTGTTTATTTCAGTGCATATTAGCAAAACATAACTGGGAAGCATTGAGGGTTTTCAATTGTGGAGATCAGTCAACTAACTGTCTACAGTTTAGCTCAGAAGTGCCTTATTCACATTATAGACACAGGATGAAATATTAAACTAAAGCATTTGATCAATCTAGAGCATTATACAGTACAAAACACATATCCCTAGACTTAATAAAGATTCATTTAAGTTCAATAATGGTTCTGTGCCACACAGGAGGACACTTTCAATATGAGATCAGCATTTTATTGACTAGGGAATATTTCATTATAATAAGCGTGGGAAATCAAAATTGTCATTCAGGGTTTTTAATTGATTAATTTAATCTGTATTCCACTTCGACAGAAATACAGAGTAAAGGAGTTGTGGGTCTTAAACGGATAGGTTTTGGGAATAATTGCCCATAATAAAATGGGCAACTTATTCTTCATCATTCAACTCATAATGAAGAATGTAAGATATTTCTTCTTTCTTTATTTAAAATCACTTTAAATTAGGGCCGGGACTTGATTAAAAAAAAAAATCTAATTAATTAGAGTCTTTGTAATTAATTAATCAAAATTAATCACATTTTACTCGCATATAAATATTTGACCTGAGGAAAGTGAGAAGTAAGTTTTTTCATATGGATTTTAGTATACCATTGAATAATGACTGAATAAGCTTAAGCAACATAATATTGTTTATTTTTTTTTTCAGCCAAGTCCAGCAGACCAGTGCAATATTGCCATCAAGTGTAGCAATAGGATATTTAGAAATATAGTAGCCTACATTTCAGAAATTCAGGAACCCTATAGGTAGGTAGACCTTCTGTAAACAGTATTTTTTTTTTAAGTAAAACACAATACTTCCACAGGGCTCTTAAGTTTTAGCAAAAGTTCGGAGTGAGATTTGATCTGCCACAAAATATTTGCACAGCAGCCCCTCTGGCCCACCCAATTCTCTGAAGTTATTACTAGCAGTGTAATTTTACTTATTATTCATAAATGATCAGCACAAATATTAATTATAACAATCGGTAAATCTGATAAAAGAGACAAATTCATCCAAATGAAATAAGTGAACGTTTTGCAAACAACGCATTTAGAGAGGAACGCGATACGAATTAATCAAACACAGCTGATAGCCATCAAGCTAGTTATCCTCAGTCAATCTCACCCAGTAGATTCCTCCCCTATTCACTATAAAAACCCCAACCTTCAATACTTCCACATCTCGCTTCAAGCACAGATCAGCTTACGCTATCGCTTCGCTTAATGCAAGATATGTCTGAATCAGACTCTTCCGACTATGCTCACGCCCGCTACTCGCCCAGCTCACTCCGCAAATGGCAGCCCTGCAGGCAGCTCAGACCGAGGGCGCAGGGCCTACTCGAGGTAGAAAAACTTCCAGATCCACCAGCTCGCTTGCTAAGCGAGCCCGGAAAACCTCTCCGCCTCCAACAAGACAACCACCACATCTCCAGCATCTTCTTACGCATCGGCTAGATCTTCCAACGACAAATGGACAATAATCTCACTAAGACAAACTCTCTCCGCCGCCAAGATTCCTTTCCCCAGAAAAGCTAACAAACAGGACCTGCTAAAACTGGCTAACCTCAATCTACCCAACGCAGCACCACTGGCCGAAACTCCGCAAAAAAGAAAACAAAAATCTGCAACTTACCTTCCACCAAATACCCCATCAGAACTTCGCAGATCCAGCCGCCGCACCCCATCCGCCAGCCTCGGCCGTGCTCCCGAGGCAGAGCCAGCTCATCCGGCACCACCAAGCCACCACCGCCATTCCGCCACTCCTGCCTCAAGCCAACCGCCCGGAAACCAGCCCGCAACTTCACCAAGCCATCGCAGATTACTTTGCAAATTGGCCCGCAGCTCCACCAAACCCCTTTCACTCTAGCTTCAGCAAAAGTGCTGTCAGTCCCTTCCAACGCCCTCTCTACCGAACCCTCCCTGGTTTCTTCCCACCTCCGTAACCAAATCTTGGCAGGTAAAGATATTGATTTATTCTCTTTCCTTTCTCCTTTTTCCCCTATTCCTGCAGATCGCCAGGTCGACTACGACAGCTGTACCCTCACTCTAAAAACTCCCAACACTTCCCAGGCATGCCCCCTTTCACCTTCCCCGAATTTTCCACAGCCTTCCTCCGCTACACAGATATTATTTGTTCAGTTTACCCCCACAGGAGACGCGAGCTCAACGATTACCTCGCCATTATTTCAGAGCTCGCTGCCTCTTATGGGGGCACCCACTTTTACACCTATCACTGTATGTTTTCGGCTAAGGCAGCGGTCAGGGTGTCTCAGTGGAACCAATGTATCCACTGGGGCGCCATTGACTTAGACCTCCACAATCACATCTTCACGGGCTGTCGTAGTTTCTCCTGTGCAATCTGCAGATCTATCTCTCACTCTTCATCCTGCCCCTTCACATCTTCCCATTATCCTTTCCGAGTCAGCCCCATCGGCATTGCAACGAGAAAATACTCAGGAAAAAAAAAGATTAATCATCGATCTTTCCTCCCCCCACAATTCACCTATCCCTAGCATCAATAGCCTCATTCCCCTAGAGGAATTCTCCCTCATCTACCACAATGTAGATCAAGCCATAGAGCTCATTAAAAAAGGAGCTTGGATGGCCAAAGTGGACATCACTTCAGCCTTCAAAGTCATGCCCATACACCCTGAGTTCTGGCACCTCTTTGGCATCAAATGGCGAAACCAATTTTACTTCGCCATCCGACTCACTTTCGGTTGTAAAAGTAGTCCTAAAATTTTCGACATCCTCTCCGAAGCCACATGTTGGATCCTACACAACAATTACCAGATCCAGCACCTCATCTATCTCCTGGATGATTTTCTAATGCCCCACCCGCAGCTGACCTATCCACCATCTTTAAAGTTTTCACACACTTAGGGATACCAATCGCCCAAGAGAAAACTTTGAGCCCCAGCACATGCATCGAATTTTGGGCATTAATCTTGACTCTCAGAAATTCAAAGCTTCCCTTCCCAAAGAAAAGCTCGAAAGAACTCACTCTCCCCTCCAACCTCCTAATCCACCCTATTTGCTCCAAGCGAGAACTCCTCTCCATGCTTGGCCACCTTAATTTCGCCATGCGTATCATTCCCCAAGGCAGGCCATTCATATCCCATCTACTAAACCTAGCCTAGTCCGCCCATTCCCTCGAGGATCAAATTACCCTCACTAACCCTTGACTCCACGAACTTCAGCTCTGGGTCTCCTTCCTGTCCCAATGGAACGGCCACTCTTTTTTCTATAAAGATTGCCTTTCCAACCCAGTACACATCCAGCTCTTCACAGATGCATCCCCTTGGCCACTCGAACTAGCAGAAATCCCATCTCACCAATCCTCTTCAGCACTTTTTGAACTCTATCCTAGCGTAGTTGCCACCTATGGGGCCATGAATGGTCTACCTCATGCATTTTTGTACACTGCGACAACGAAGCTACAGTACAATGCATTAACCCTCTGGGGTCTGAGGTGATTTTGGGGTCCTTGAGATGTTTGGACATGCTCTGATATTTGTGGTTATTTCA
>JAUCMT010000032.1:1170017-1180656 GCA_032357475.1 Enteromius thamalakanensis
AGGAGGAGACGTGAAGGTAAGTTAAAGGAGTTTTATTGAAGGTTATGAAAAGTCTTAGAATGAAAGAAGAGCTGAACTCGGTTCAGCAGCGTAGCACAAACACAGTTCACAGTATCCAGCGATCGACGAGCCTTCGGTACGGTGGTCTGTGAAGAAAGGTAGGTATGGATGGTGAGAATAAACAGGTAAGTGATATCCAACTCACGTGAGGTTCAGGTGAACTGTCCTTGGTTCGTTCTAGGCTTTCGTGGTGCAGGTGAATATTCTTTCAGGCAAGTGTATCCTGGTGAGTTTGGGTGTGCATGAAATAGTCATTAGTCAGCATGAAATATAAACTTGGGTTGTTACCTTGATCACAGCCACCGGTATACTGGTGAGCTGAGCTTATAACAGGCTCACCTAATGGGCTCCAGGTGGTGGTGATTAGCTCGTTTGGCACATGAGAGTGTCTGTAGTTGACTGCACTGATCCCAGTGACACACACATTGTAAACTAAACAGCAAAACTCATTTTCAAAATAAAGTAATAAACTACCACAGTACTCTATGTCAAGCAAAACACTGCAAACATGTTTCAAAATCAAATAATTATTCAAAAAACTAACACATGTTATCTTCCAACAGGAACATTTAGTAAGTCATAACACATTGACAATAAAACACTATCATCAGCTGAAATTACAGAAACTGCATTATTTTATGTGTTAGGTCTGCCCTTACTGTATATTTGAAGTCTTTCTACAGCCTTTGTTTTGCTGGGTTTAGTAAATCCATGCATTTTGTTTCTTTTGCTGCAGAAATTCAAAACAAAAAAAGAATGACCATATCAGAGTAGCTTTATAAAATTTACAGTTTACAAAATAAAAAAATTAAGGGACAAAATACAGTAACACATATATATACAGTAAATGGTAAAATTATTTACACTTTGCT
Organism: Enteromius thamalakanensis; assembly: GCA_032357475.1. Lineage (NCBI taxonomy): Eukaryota > Metazoa > Chordata > Actinopteri > Cypriniformes > Cyprinidae > Enteromius > Enteromius thamalakanensis. The sequence continues at coordinate 1,170,950 of JAUCMT010000032.1, forward strand.
GTTGGAGAAGCAATATACCTGTTAGTTTATGACATGGTCAATGATAGTAGCTCTTATTTGATCAGTTACCCTAGCTCTGGTCCTTTGAGCGCCACCACGCATTCTAACTCCTCTCCCTTGTCCCACTCCTCTCTCCTGTCCTGTTGTGTTTCAATTCACAATATGAACAGCTGTTCACTTTGACTTTAGCCTGTATAAGTTATGTTTAAAACATGATGTTATCTGTTCTGACATACAGTGTGAAAGCATTTGTAAATTTGACTGAAAAATGACATTGTTTTGGTCTAGGTTGAGCTTGTGTGTAAAAGAAGTTCAAGCATTTTAAATTTGTGTTAACTCTATGCATTTTGTATAAAAGCAACAAGAAATTTGTTAATTGTATAGTCTACAAAGACAGATGTTGTGCTAACCGTGTTAAGAATGTAGGAAACTTGTTAAATGTATTGAAAAAACTGTCATAGCAATTGTAAAAACCTGTAATAGAGAATAAGTTTCCCTATTCTGTCACCCTTATTACTAAATTTTTACAGGTGTTCCCCACTATAGAGATTTGGCCTGCATTTACAGTGGGAAGTCATGGCTTAGCACTTGTTCTTTAGTCTAGTAAACACAACGGCTTTCTTCTTTTGTGAGGGGGTTTGGGATCATGCAATTTTGTTTTCAGGGGGAATGTTAAAGAATGTGACATAACCATTTCCCAGAAATGATGTATAATTCAACCTATATAATTACATCTTTGGAACTCCTGAAGTGTTTCACTTTTGTGTGCCATATGCATCAGACATTTAGCCAGCAGTCCATATATGAGGCTGAGACTACTTGTTCTTAAGTGTTCTTACAATTTTTATATACTTTTTTTTGCCTACTATTGTATATAGTAGTGAAGTATTTTGGACACTGAGTAAGATAAAGAGAAAGACTAACTATCAGTCTTGCATATATTTACCAAGGAGAAGCAAACATGTTTAGAGCACACTTTATGTATAATTTTAATATACATATCCATATATTTTAAAATATTCAAAATATTTAAAGCTAGTCAATTTTCACCTTAAAAGAAAGGCCTGACTGGGAGCTGCCCACCACCCCAAAACCATACCATTTTTTTAATTTTTATTCTTTTTTCAGTGGTGTTACATTTTACATTTACATAACATTTATTATGGAAATAACTCAGCATACAATATGTGCAATACACTGGGCATACAAAATACACTTTTTTGTGAGCTACAGTATGTGTTTGAGATGGAGTAGGTTAATCTTGTGGAGGTACTGCATATCTTGAGGCTTTCTTGAAAAATCCAAGATGACAGTATCAAATTATGCAAGACCTAAAAAGAAAGAAGGGGGAAATAGACTGAGCACACAATGTCCATCAGTACTGTTGCTAAGCAGCAGTCAGTCAACCATAGCTGGGCTGACAAGTCTAGCTCTTCCTGCATATTATGATGGTACTAAAAAAGAGAGGTTGTATGTCTCAGAATCCAATCTGGCCATAGATCATTTCTATGAGTAAGCTCTTGCTTTGGAGGACAATGCAAATGATAAAAGTGTGAATCAATACATTACATAACCAGTTACTCAGAAACTATTGCTTACTCTACACTGCTTCATCTTTTTTAAGAGTTAAATTAAAAGTCATGTCAATGCTCAGATCAGGTAGAAATAAGACATAATAGAATACATAAAATGATACATAAAATGAAAATGTAATGACAGCTCTGTGCATTACCATAAATACTGGAAAAAAAAGGTTGCTCTTCATTGCAAGTTTTCAGAAGCCTTCTAAAACATTGTGTGACGAAAACAAACCTATTCTTTGGCCATATTCTTTCAATAAATTGGTTGATATTGTTTACTGAACAAGGACTCAATGATGTGTTTACAAAACTTTTTCACTGTATGTAAAAGAAGAACCATAGAGCTGATGTATATATTAACATTATAACATAACATTAGTGACCATTTCTTAACAAGTAGAATTTCAGAAGCAGTAATGATTTAAATATGTAAATATACTATAATGCAGCATGGCACAGCATACTGCACAACACTGCAATGCAGAGACTTCTGTCTAGGCATCTCTGAATTTACACTTGATTATACACAGATACAATTTTAGTTTGTAAAATGATGTGGCTGTAGCAGTTGGTGTACCATATTGAATAGCATGCATTTTTAACTGGATTGTTCACCAGTTAGTAAGCAGAATTCAGCATGATTCCGGTGTTCCAGACCCTAGGGAAATTCTGTATGTGGATGGATCTGTTGACTCTCATGTGCCAATTTATTAGTTATAAGTTTGTACATTATCAAAACCCCGCCTCTGTGGTAGGGAAAATTCAAATACAGTCATTGAGCATTACAAATAACACAGAATACACAGAATTCCAGCAGCTTACATTGTCTTTGCATAGTGCCATTCCAGCAGTCTTTTTGCTATCACTGATGATCTATCACATGTGATTTAGTACTTCCATCGATAAAGAGACATTTTTCAGCTTTCAAATACCTTCAAGCTCCAGGGATGGATGTGGCTCGCCTATCAGCTCCACAACAACAAAGACGCAATTCATAAATATTATAGGAAGACTGGGCCAAGAGTTTCTTTTCTTCACTCCCACTGCCTCTCGTTCCAGCTGAATCCACCTTGTTAGCGTGCAGTTCCTACAGAGCTTCAGTCACAATGAGATCGCATCAAATTTACCCCTGAGATTTCAGGCTTGTTAATCTATTGCTCTGTCTGCAGTGGTGATATAAGGCAGAAACTACAGGAAAAAGCAAAAGAATGGGGATATTTGTATGCGAATGTGTTTGCCATGTGTTTAGAATCCCATAGACAAATAAACACATCTACGGTACAATGAGCTCCTTAGAGTAAGCAGACAGAGAGTGTTGAGTACTGAAAGAAAGAGACAGATTGCAGAAGCTACATATATTACAGTGCCGTGTTTTTTAATGGTGGTTTCACAACTGACTGGTTGAAGATCGTTGTTTGGTAGTTTATGGACAGAAAGGGGAAAATAACTATACTTAATGTCAATAATTAAATGCTGCAATGGAAAGAAAAATTCAAAGCTATAAATTAAATTAAGATTGCTGGAATATGTTTTGCAAGAAATTACTATATCAGTATTTTTTTTAGTTTATTTATTTTAGCATGTATATATTGCAGGTTTATTTTACTTGCAGCTATTTGTGAAATGTTCTACCAATTTCTGAGCAAAACAAATAAAATTCCACCCCATTTTTATAGTGTACTAAACATAATCATACTTTGACAGGATTTAAAAATAAGTTTGTTTAGCTTTAGAAGAAGAAAAAGAAGCAGGCCTGAAGAATGGCAACGAGTGCCTCGTTCTCTTCTCAGACAACTAGTGTTACCTCATAACCCAAGATGTTTCTTTTTGAATGGGAACTTGTACTGTGTCATCTACACTATGGGAATCAGATGCCCACTCCACCATGTTGAGTGGAAAGTCTGCCACACCAGCTAAGCACAGCAGCAATGGGCATAATATAGCATTAAATAGACTTAAAGGAGAAGTTCACATTAAAAAAAAACTTTTGCTGATAATTTACTCACCCCCATGAGATGACACTGACGGAGACTGGAAGGAACAAGGGAGACACTTGAGGATACAGCGGGGCTTCACGAGGACTTCTGAGAAGAGAAGGTAAGGTTAGCAGGTTGGTAAATACAGGTAGGTTTGTCCGTACGTAGAAACGAGCTTAGACAAAGACTGCAGTGAGGTGTGTGCTTATGAGGGGTGTGCATTAGTGCTGGGAAGTGCAATCAGGTGAGCAGACCAGGTGATGGTGATTAGAACTCAGGTGACAGAGATCGCTGGGTGCCAGTGAGAGTGGAGCCTGGTGTGGATGTTACAACTTCTTACCTATAAGGCACTTAATGATTTAGCTCCTACATACCCAACTAATCTTCTAACACACTACAATCCATCACGATCCCTAAGATTGCAAAACTCTGGACTGTTGGTAGTACCAAGGATAGCAAAGTCCACTAAAGAAGGTAGAGATTTTCACTCTTCGAATGTTCTTTCTCTGTTTGATTATGTCAAATTGATCTTTACCTCACATCTATGCCATATGTACATGTACAAACTACTACTACATATACTGTAAACATTACTTTGGTGTAAAGCTGCATTGCAATAATATGTATCATGAAAAGCGCTATACAAATAAATTTGAATTTAATTGAATTAAACTAAGAACTGGGATCAGGATTGGCTATACCAAGACTATGGAACAGGACTCAGGAAAGGCACTCCTGGCCGTAACTCTGGAACTGGACTCGGGAACGGCACACTTGGCCGGCACTCTGGAAATGGATTAAGAAACTGCAGGGATTAGAGCTGGAATCCACTGGGCCCTGAATTTACTATTGGGGAGTTGGCACTGATTTACATCCATACTTTGAATTTCGTACCAACATACAACGCCGTTTTCGGGAATGGACTCCGCCGAATGGCGAGGCACGAGCAAGACAATGGAGGACGGCCTCCTGGCTGTTGCTCATGTGGAGCTGGAAGAGGAGTCAGTCCGTTTAGGAGGCAGTGAAGGTTTTCCTCCGGGGTGATCATCCTTTTCGGTTTGGTAATGGTCGAGTCCTACTGTCAAGGTCACTCCAAAGAGGTAGCACAAGAGGCAGAGATGTCGCATATAACATAACTTTACTTTGGGTATACGAGACAGGATACAATGGGTTACACATGGGTTTGACACTTAAGGACTCGACAATATGGACTACAACATAGGCACTATAAATACACACACTGATGATGCTGAACTAAACACACATGGGGTACATGGCTGGACACTAATTAACACAAATCAACTAAACTTGGACAGAACCCACCAAATAAGGTCAAGGAAGACACAAGGGAAGCAAAATCACAAAGTACACTAGAGTCTGACACTGGCTGTTAGCCCAGGAATTATTGCCCGAGGAAAGCATTGTATTTGCCTTAGCCGGTCACTATGTCCAGGTATAGAAAGACCTTCAAAACTCTATGCCTAGGACACCAAAAAAATTGCCTTTCTACCTTTCTACCAAAAAAAAAAAACACTACAGAAGCATGACAATGAAGAGGGACGCAAACTTTGAAGTAAAATCCACTTCTTGTTAGATTCTAGGAATATATGTTTTAAAATTTTCATTGATACAACATGGCACTGAATCGTTAGAAAAGAAATGCCTAGATACATTATTGCTTGATCATTTCAAAAACCTATGAGTTGACTTTTTGAACCAGTATAGTGATCTGATCTGCCTGGAAAAACAAAAACAAAAACAGTTCATGGAAATGAATCAGATTTTGCATCACTACTTCCACGTTGCTTAGTTTATTGTGTTTTTGCTGATTTGTCCTTCTTGATTGTCACTCAAGATGAGTCTTGTTACATTGTTTGTCAACTTCTGTTGTGAGTATTTAACATTTTAATCCAACAATTTTGTCTTATAGCCATATCCTAATCTTATCTAGCCATATCCCTACACCTAAATCTAACCTTAACCATGAGTAATCCCTGAAATCAGAGGAAAATATGAATGACACTGATGTAGAAGCACTAAAAACAGTTTGTAAGTCTAAACTTCACAAAAAGTATTGTTTTTTTCAGATTTGATTGGTTAATCACAATGTTGGCCAGTTTTAACAAAGATGTTGCACTAGGTAAAATCAGGTTCTGTTAATTTATAAGGTACGTCTTGTGTTTCTTTTGCTTTTGTGGTCTTGTCCTGTTTTGTTTCAATGTGTTACAGCCTACTTGTCACGCCGTTGTTGTCAACTGATCCCAGCTCAGCCGTCTACACACGCTCTCAGTCACCAGAATTTGATTAAAGACACCTGATTCAAATCAAGCGTCATGTATTTAAGCTGCTCACGCCAGAGAGCAGATGACTGAGCTCGAGGAAACAACCTTTCTTTCACTTTACATCTTTATGCCTTACCTTCATGTATTATTGTTCAACGTCTCCAAGGAACGTATGCTCTGTCAAACCTTTTAATCTTCACTGCACTAACCTGCACAGAGTACCTATAGCGGAGGATCACCACCTAACATGAGCATAGCTATCACTGATAGTCATGATTACCTCGCCCATGTACCTATGACTACCATGACTACATTGCGATGGGTTGATCGCCAGCAAGACGTGAGATATCCCACTCATTATATTATCTGACATACTTACCTTGTTCACTCACCTGTTCCCATAGTGCCGTGTTGCACCACCGCGATCAGGAGATCACTCTCCAAGAGATTCTGATACTTACCATTTCCACTGGAATCCAGAGGGACAGCAAGGCGGCTAACTTGAGTTTAAGCGATCTCGAGATCGCCGTTACAAAGACTGTGTTACATCCTCGCTGAGGCAATCACGAGATCGCCTCTGTTGAGAATTACCCCATTTGATTTATGTGTTTCTCAGCCATACCTTGCCTTTCTGTTTACCTGATTTATGTTTAATAAATTCTCAGTGTGAGTTTATCTGTTCCATGACTGAGCGTTACAGAAGCTCAGCCTATCAAACCGAGCACACATGAGATGGAGTTAAAGATCTAAAATTCAGGAAGCACCAACTCATCGTTCGGTTCCTTAGAGGTGCGCGTCAGGTTAATCCCCCGAGACCACACCTCATACCCTCTTGGGACTTTGCCGTCGTCACCTACATGACCTGTGACAAGCTCTCTTCGAGCCCCTTCAGTCTGCAGATCTCAAGTATCTGACACTGAAGACAGCGCTTCTAACTGCGCTGGCTTCCATCAAGAGGGTAGAGGACCTACAAGCCTTCTCTGTCGATGAAGAGTGCCTGGGTGATTCTCAAGAAACCATTAAAACACCATGGCACTAATGATTTTAAATATAAAATGTTTAATCTTTTAAAATAAAAAAGCATCAGAATAAAGACAATACTGTTCTGTACCTTTCACATTGTATAATTTCAACATAAGAATGAATTATTTTATTATTTTACTGCATTTTCTGCTGAAATTCTCATTACTGCAATGTGTCCGGCTGTGTTTGGATGTGTCTACACAATAAAACTGCTTTGAACTTGAATGCATAATTGTGCAAATGTTATGTTTTTTTTTTTCTAAATTTCCGCAGAATATTAAACTAGTTTCAGTATAAGACTTGTATTATTATTACAGAAATAATCAACCTAATTTCTGAAACCTATATATCATTACCGCAACAGGAATTTATTACAAGTTAATTTAATTAATAGAAAAATAGGACTTTGATTTTAAATGCATGCGCAGAATTAAAAAAATTTATTCTTTCAGGTTTGCCACATTATTTTGCGCTGATGCTGGCTTGGCTCGACTTGTATTATCATTACAGAAATACTTGTATTATCATTACAGAAATAATCAACCTCATTTCTGAAACCTATATATCATTACCGCAACAGGAATTTATTACAAGTTAAATTAATTAATAGAAAAATAGGACTTTGATTTTAAATGCATGCGCAGAATAAAAAAAATTGCCATATTATTTTGCGCTGATGCTGGCTTGGCTCTTCAGCAAAAACCTGCATTTCGCTCGTGCCCTATTATACTGACGCAGTGATGAGGTGCACCTGAGTGCAATCAAGTGCACGCCAATATTCATTGTATTATTTCTAGTATCATTCAATTTCTAGTATGCTGAGTGAGATCATGAAAATCGAATGCCTTAGTCTTGCTTTCCACAAGCTTCCTACACACTGTCTATTTATCAAGAGGAGCCTTGTATTACATTCTAGTCATATGAAAAAACATATCAGTAGAAAAAAAAAAATATTATGATCTTGTGCTGAGTGGTTTATAATTGTCACGAAGGACGGCTGAACAAACTCGTGTCCCGCTTCCTCGCAAGCAGAGAGAACTCGGAGCCAGGAATACCATATAGACTTGACATAAGCAAAATGAGGAACATGCAACATGCCTCGCAAAGCAAGACAATTGACCAGTAACGTTAACAACAGACAAATACATGGGACATGGGGCATGGTTTATAAGGACGCAGACAAACTAAACTAATTAAGACACCTGTACAGCTGGGAATGAAAGAACATTGATGAGGAAGGCGGGGTTACAAATGATGAAGACACATGAGAGAATTGGCATGAAAACAAACAAAGAGCACATGGACAAGGTAAATGAGCACATAGAGCACATGGACTAGAACTGACAACACAAGACGAGACTAAACAAAAGGAACCACGCCTACGGCGTTACAATAGTAATGTAATTATTCATACATAGTCTCAACAAAACATAGAGAAAGATAAAAAAAAGAATCAAGAATGTTCAATTGTTAATGTAAAACATAGGATGGGCTTATTATAGACCTACAGAAAACAGTGAAAATTGAAAAAATTATGCAAAATGGATATGCCAGTTTGCCAGATGTTTGCAGCTTTTCAATGGGAGTAGTAACCTGCAGCAAACCTTTGGCAAAACATTTTGCCTCTACTGGCAAACAGCTTTTGGCAAACATTTGGCATTTATCTGCCACAACTGGCACACATTTTCTTGAACATACTGGCAAACAATTTTGTGGCAAACCTGCGACAACAATAAACAATGAATTCAGTAGTCATTGTGCCCCAATGTCTAATCAAATAACTTTTACCAAGACGTTTTTTTTTTTTTTTTTGAATCACACAAATATTTTCCTTAAGCACATAAATCTATCCATTTATCTTTACTTTGAGACTGGGTACTTCAAACTACAACAAAACGGTTACACAGAACCTTAATATAAAGTCTTAACAGTACTGAGGTGAGTTTGTCTACAGTTCATTTAAAATTAAAATGCACGAGTGGATAATGATCCAGTAATGGTCTGGTACTTCCATTATTCAAGGCATCTCTCCCTACGTATCTGATCGGTAATTTAAAAAGGACACGATCCACACAAAATTGTGGAAATGACATTTGTAAAGAGCAAAATAAATGTAACTCTCAACGTGTTACTTGAACCAACCATCATTAAGCTACTGATACTATTTTTTGTTTTAAAAATGCTAATAAGGATAAAAATACCATGCATTTGAAAGTCTACAATGTACCTTCTGGAGGAACTTAGGCACTTGAATATGTTCCGTAATCTCATGGTAGGGAAGCTATAATCTGTATTCACAATGTTTTAATTTACTTCCATTCATCTCATCTTCATAAATACGCTCCAGTGTCTTAGATTGTAATGGCACAGCATTAACATTAGAACAGTCAAGCAGTGAGATCCATTTGGTGCATGAACACAAACCATCATGTTGATGAAAGCAGATGGCAGACTTCTGTTTTTTTTTTTTTTTTCAAACAGGCTCAAGACTTCATTTCAGGAAGATATTTGCACTGTGTGTATTTTGCACATTATATTAGTAATGATTTGAAGCTCTCTTTGCTTTTTTACCTGATGTTATCCAAGTCAGGTTTTTGATACTGCACAATAGTCCTTTTCAAGACATTGAAAAACAGAAAAAGTATATTGTTTTGAGGTATTTCTAGATGTTTATTCGCAACTTAATTCAAATGGTTATTTGCAGTGTTGCCAAATGCTTTCAGTTGAAAGTAGCTGTAGCGTTTGGTCCAATCGGGTACAAACTATTTGTTAGATTTAACAAGTTGTAACAATCTTTGGTGCCACTTTCAACCCAAGAGGTAACTCAAACTGTGTCTGTGTAACCT
>JAUCMT010000032.1:1200869-1211753 GCA_032357475.1 Enteromius thamalakanensis
AGCGCAATCAAGTGCACGCCAATATTCATTGGCCTTTTGTATAAAGCTCAAAGGCATTTGGTCTCTCTGGCGAGTTCTCCATAACTCTCCATAACACAACTATAAAAATACCTCACTACTGTAAGTTTGTACTTGTGAGATATATGATACACAAAATAAATGTTTAACTTAAAGATGACGTAAACAGACTTGTTTGAAATAACTACTGTTGTGTTCTGTCTCCAGATTGGGACGGCGACATGGTGTCTCTATTTGTCCTGCTGCTGCATCTTACTCCACAACCAGCTGGAAGAAAGCAGCCCAAGAAAATCAATTTTGGAGGGGCATTCAATCATCTGGTCAAATTTTATAAGGTTTGTTAAGACAACTCTATCTTATTCCAAATACAGTACGTAATTACAAATTTTAAACAAATTGTTTATAAAGGGACATTTATGTTGTGTTTTAGTCATGACGCCATCTCCACTGCACTCCACTCAGCACTCACACACCTGGACAAAAAAGACTCGTTCTAATATATGTTCGAATGCTGTTCATAGACTTCAGTTCAGCATTCAACACTATAATCTCCCAACAGCTCACTCAAAAACTGGTCCAGCTGGGGCCCAACACCTCACTGTGTAACTGGCTGTTGAATTGCCTCATGGGAAGAACACAAGCAGTACGGGTCGGCAGAAACACATCCAGCACCATCATTTTAAACACGGGGCCCCTCAGGGATGTGTGCAGAGCCCCCTCCTCTTCTCTTTGCTGACCCAAGACTGAACAACATCACACAGCTCCAACCTGTTCATCAAGTTTGCGGATGACACAACTGTGGTGGGTCTCGTTAGCAACATGGAGAGAGTGAGCAGCACCAAGTTCCTGGGTGTGCACATCACTGAGGATCTCTCCTGGACGAACAACACCACTGCACTGGCCAAGAAATCACAGCAGCATCTCTTCTTCCTCCGCAAACTAAGAAGAGCAGGAGCACCAGCCCCCATCATGTACACTTTCTACAGAGGCACCATCGAGAGCATCCTGTCGAGCTGCATCACTGTGTGGTTTGGAGCCTGCAATGCGTCCTGCCATAGAACCCTCCAACGCATAGTGAGAGCTGCAGAGAGGATCATTGGTGTCTCTCTCCCCTCCCTCCAGGACATTTACAGCACCCGTCTCACCAAAAAAGCCCTTCGCATAGCGGCTGATCCCACAGACCCAATGCAAAGCTTCTTCAAGCTGCTGCCGTCAGGGAGGAGACTGCGGAGTCTCCAGGCCAGGACCAGCAGACTGAAGGACAGCTTTATCCATCAGGCTGTCAGGAAGCTAAACTCCTTCCCGGCTCTGCCCCCTCTCCCCTCTTCTCCACCACGGTCTCTTTGAACTCTGTCACACACACACACACACACTCTCGGACTCACTCACTGTCCTGCACCAGTCACTTTGTGGAGCATTGGACTGCTATTACCTCATAAGACTTTGTCTGTTACACTATCTCTTTATCGTACATTTACAAATCTCCATTTGCACTATTTGCCTATTTGCACTACTCTGTCTGGTTTGCACTCAATGCCATTTACCCTTACTTGAATATTGTATATTGTATATTGTACAGCTTCCTTGTTATATGTAAAATTGTATTGTACTTATTAAAATTTTTACTTTTTCATTATTTTACTTGCATTTTTACTGTAATCACTCTCTTATATTTAAATGTTTATCTGCTATCCAGCAAGAGCTTGAGAGTAACAAAATTTCAATTCTCTGTATGTCCTGAACATGTGGCAGAATTGACAAATAGAGTTGACTTTGATCTTCAAGTTTCTACTCCAGACTGTACCTACTGTATGCGTGACATTATTCTTTATCATATTACAGCATTACTGCACTTACTGTTTTATACAAAAATGTAGTGCTGTGAAGTATACCTCACATCTATGCCATATGTACATGTAGAAGCTACTGTACTACTACATATACTGTAAAACATTACTTTGGTGTAAAGCTGTTTTGAAATGATATATATCATGAAAAGCGCTATACAAATAAATTTGAATTGAATTGAATTAAAGTATATGTAAAGCAATGCCATCGTGATGTTACAGAATGGTGTACAGCTGTGATGGTGTACAGAATAAAGACCCAAATACAAGGTGGGATCCATAAACCCCCTTGAACCCCCACCACCCACCACACACACACACACACACACACACATAAACACAAAACAAGTGTATATTTTTTCCTCCAATAGCAATTTATTCAGTCATTGTTTTTTTTTTATTTTTTTTATTTTGTTTTGTTGCTAAATTTGATGATTTGTGATAACATTTCTTTATTTCTGTAAGAATCTTGTAAAATCTCTTGTTTGATCACTGCAGAAATTATACTTTTGAGATTTAGAAAACTAGAAACACAAAGACTGCAGTGTTTTATATAAAGCCCATCAGTGTGTTGCTGCTGATAGGAAAGATTAATTCAAATGGTGCTTGTGTGAATGGTTTTGTTGCAAGAATTAGATTTTTAAAAAAGGAGTGTTAAGTTTTGATTGCAGTGTTTCATTTTGGCATAGATGAGAGTGGTTAATCTCCAAGTGCTGTGTCTAATTATTTAGTTTTGACATAATGGGCCAAATTTAGCAAAAAGTGTGTAAGCAATAGGCAAAAACTGTAAAAATACAAAAAACATTGGGTAATTGCGACCACTCAAATACACACAATCCCTTAGTTTAGCCATTTCAAAAACTTTGCAAGTATGGATGGAGGGAGAGCAATAGCAAGAGGAAGAGAAAGAGGAGGAGGAAGAGGCTTCACAGGGGGGCATCTGCAATACAGAAAGAACATCCCGACTAGAAAACAGGTATGTCTTCACCTCTCTAGCTTCTACTCTACTCAGATGGTATTTACAGCACTGTTCTACAGTATATCACATTACCACATCATGTGTGCAGGGTATTGATGGGTGCTAATGCTCCTTTTGCAGCCAAAGTGGTAGTTTTTGTGAAACATACCATGATTAGTAATATTGATATGTTTCAGTACAGTGGATGATAGAGTATATACAGTAAAGTACTGTAAGAAACCAATGACAATATGTGTTTGTATTTCTATTGAACGACTCGAAGACCTTCTGGGGTAAATATCACATTGTGTGCCGCCATAAGACTTCGAGGGCTTCTGCATCATCACGCAAAACTAGGTCCATACAATAGCCAACATATACTCACATTTCTAGATGCTCTTCATAATATAGTTGTACAGAACAGACCAGATCAGCCCATGTTTGTGGTGGTATGGGATAATGTCAGTTTCCATCGGGCTGCTCTGGTCCGGAGGAATATAAAGGAATTTTTTTTTTCAGGTTGGAGATGGCATGACCGCCAACCACATGCATGCATACCTTTTCTGCAGGCAATGGAACAGGCCTGTGGCGACATTCAGGTGACAGCAATCCATGGACGGCGGGATCCATGAGCCCACATATGCACAATTGTCCTTATTTTCTGTGTTTACAGTATAGTGTTTTTTCTATCACTGTTTTATGTTTTTTCTTTTGCTTTATCTAAACTCATGTTACTGCAATAAACAATATTGAGTACGCCTATTTGCCTTCTGAATAAACCGTGGAAATCAAAGACTGCAGTGTTTTTTAGAAAGCAGACTAGTGTGTTCCCCCTTATCTGAAAGTGTATGCAAATAATGCAATTGTGTATCATTTTGTCAACAGAGTTACATTTTGACAAAGGAATGTTAGGTTTTGATTGCAGAGGTTTTGAAAGTAGAGTTTCAATTTGACACAGATGTGAATGGTATATTTCTCAGTGTTGTGTCATGTTTACTTGTGTTTAGAATTTTGGCACAATGAGCGAAGTTTTGCAAAATGTGTTCAAGCAACAGGCAAAAACTGTTAATAATTGTAAAGTAATTCTAAATAAAACACTTATTGAAATAAATTGATGTTAGATATTTTAAGCTATTAACATTATACTGTAACATTTTACATTAAACGGTAACAGTTTACTTTGCATTTAGCAGGCAGCATTTACTATGGAAACAGTATAAACTTGACAGAAGAACCTTGTTTTAACCTAGTACCTGTATTAACATCAACCTCGGGAGATCGAATAAGCACTAAGTACAATTGAGTCATGGTATTTGATTGCTTAAATTACACTCAGAGATGATCAGGGACACATGCCCACATTGATTTATAGTGTAAACAACTAATGTTTCCTGATGTGTCTCAAACAACAGAGGAAACAAGGGTTTTGAACTTTGAAAGAAAACTATCGTAATTAAATAGACCCATATACAAGACTTCACAAAACAGGTCTAACATTAATATTCATCAACACTATGACACAGACAGTGATATATTGTGAAGAAAAAGAGCCTCCCATCAATGACATCTAATCACAAGTGCTCACTATAGACCAGTTTAAGACACATGTCAATTTAATGTATAAAACGTAATGTCTCAGGTGACCACTTGTAATCAGATCACCCATGATGGATGTTAATGCCAGGTGTAAATGGGGCTAGCAAATCTCCTTTTTGGTTGTATGAATCAAGATGTTGGCGAGACTACCAGTGAATTGCAAATAGCTGACAAGCAATGGTGAGCAGGTCTCCTACTTGTCTTTGAGTTATTCCTGTCCTTCAGAGGTGTTCGCCCTTCATGATCCTAATGCTTAAAAATTCAACACATCGTACCCACCACCACATAAACTACAACATATTGCAAGAAATATAACCTGAACTCATTAGTTCAGGTAAACTTGTTATTCTGCAAATTGTAAACAATATTGACCTAGAATCATTCAAACAGAAAACACATATACAATGCACATACTGTAATAAGTCATAAGTTTACAGCTACAACAGTAAAAAAAAAAAAAAACACTTACAGCACAGGTGTTTTATTACTAAATTCATCAAATGGCAGTCTGCATTCAGACTATTAGTTGTGTGTTTTGGCTACTTAATAAACACTCATGATAGTACGAGGAGTTATTGGAGCCGTTGCTAAAATAAGATTGGATTGCCCGGATGAGATTAGAACCGAGCCGCGCACTAGCAAACTGGATGAACACTATCTGCGGGCTCGATCACCGCCTTCAAAATGGAGCCTACTGTTCTTTCCTGATCTCCACGCTGAGGTGTTGAGATAGTGGAACAGACTGTACTCAGCTCGGCTTTTTCATTTATCCACGGATTTCTACGGAAATGTCCGTGGAATGAGAGAGCACGGCTAAAGGACGGTGCCACGCATTGAACAGACGCTCACGGGCTATCTGTCACCCGCCTCGGCATCTTTCTTGAAGGCTCCATCCCTTCCTTCCAGGCAGCTGCGAACATCTTTAGCACTGGTTGGGAAGGGGTACTCGGTGGTAGGTCAGGCTGATGTATGCCTGCATACAATGTCAGTGTTGCAGGCATACCAGGCTGACCTGCTCAGTGAGTTGGATGAGAAAGAAACGGTGAGCTCTGATGACATCAAGGAGCTCAGGAGGACTGCTGACCTTCCACTGCGGGCCACCAAAGAGACGCACGTTCAATTGGCCAGTCTATGGCAGGTTTGGCGAACTTTGGCAAACCCTGTCAAATGTCAAAGAAAAAGACAGGGCATGCCTGATGGATGCCCAGCTGGTGCCGCGGCAGCATTTCAGCGGTTCCTCCCTCGCCGTTCTTCAACTTGCGGGGCTGCTAGGTGAGAGCAGCCCAGGCTCGAGTACTGGCTCCTCGTACCGGGAGACGCAGAAGCTGAGCATTGCAGAACAAGCTCCTCCCAAAAGAAAAAGGGAGAGCTAACGGAGCTCCGTGCAGGGGTCTTCACAGCCTAAGCAGGACTTGAGGGTAATGCTTCAGGCTAAGAGGACCCCTCGAGAGCGGCCCCTCGACAGACACAAGTTTTTCCTCAGCATATGGTACGCGTTGGTCCGCAGTGCCCTCAGGAGGTGTTTTCACTCACCTGCCAAAGATCCAGGGAGTGGATACCTCCAGCGAGTGTCAGTCTCAGCCCGACCCAAGCAACATCTTAGCGGGGCTAAGGACAATTACATCAGGCACTCGCGAGGAACGTTTCGCAACACATTCATGACATTACAACCAAGCAGTTCCTCTCTCTCAGCCAGAGACCAGCCTCGAGCAGCTGGTTCCCTTAGTACACTTTTTGGCAGCATGGAAACTCCTGCCAAATGTGGCTTGTTGGGTCCTGCGAACTGTAGAAAGAGGTTACAGAATCCAGTTTGGGAGACCTCCACCATGCTTTGCGGGTGTGTTACCAGCACTCGTGCGTGCCGAGCAGGCTCTGGTGATGGAGCAAGAAGTAGACACATTACTGAGGAAGGAGGCCATTGAGGAGGTTCCTCCTCACGAAACTCCGGGTTCTACAGCCGGTACTTCATTATTCCAAAGAAGGATGAAGGGCTGATGCCCATTTTAGATCTCAGACCCTTGAACCGCTCAGTAATGAAACTGAAGTTCAGGATGCTTACGGTTAAGCAGGTTGTTGAGATGTCGTCCTTGCCCATATGCAGTGCTTGGGGCTGAGACTGAATGCCAAAACAAGTGCACTGGAACCAGCGCAAACAATCACTTATCTCGGCGTGATGTTGGACTCAATTGCGATTCACCCTTGTATGACCTGTGCCCACATCGAGTCAATCCACACTGCAGTCTCAGGTGTGAGAGAGGGCTAGTCATTCACTGTCAGAATGACGTCTCGTTCCTTCGAGGAACTGGGGTTACAGTCGTAACCTGAGACGATCTGCTAAAAACATGAAACACCAAGACATGATACTGCTTATAGAGACAGAGTGATATTTGTCATAATCTGAAAATCACACCCACTGCAGGAAAAAACTATCCAATCTTCTCCACTAATTTTCTTATTTCTGATGTAAAAAAACAAAATAACAAAACACAAAACAATGTTTTAAAGCTGATAAATGACAATGTGTACAGTAAACAAGTCAAAAATCCCCCCCAAAAGCATTTAAATACACAAAAGTACAATTAATCATTAGAAGATCGAGATCTAGATTCTACCCCCCACACGATCTTAATCCGGCATTTATATGATTCAGCCAATTATTTTTTCAAGGCTAGGAGTCGAGCATATAACTCATCTGATCTCGCGATAACACACTATCACTCACAGCACGTCACGTGGTTTAGCATTGGCAGTGGCCCAATGTGCTTGTCACGCCTTTCACACTGCATGCGTCAACCCGGGTCAAAGTCAAAGTGAACTTTATTGTCATCTTTCCATACACAGGTATAAAGAGAGACGAAATTGCGAAGCTCAGAATACACAGGAACATACATATATAGACTAAAGACACATTAGACTAAGAAGACATAGTGGACTAAGAAAGTGTGATTGAGCTGAGAAGTATTTAAAGTAAAGTGGCAGTATGGGTATAAGTGGGTATACTCCACTTTCCGGAGTCTCGCAAACGGAAGCGTGCGTATGAAGAGCAGGAGAATCACAGCTTGTACTACAGTAGGCTAGATTGAATAGGCTATATTACCTTAATCTATTGTGTATCATTCTGTAAAATTAATAAATCAGTTTGGGGGTTCAAACAGGCCTCTGGGCTCTGGAAAAATTAAAAGGACTCACAATTCTAATGCATTAGATGTGTTATATATAATTTGTATCACATAAATTCACATTGAAGATTACTAAACAAACAATACAATAGACACATCTATAAAATATAAAATAAATTATGTTTATATTTAATTGTGTTTAATTTCTTAATGTTTAATGGTGATTTTTTTCTTTACATTATTACATTGTTTTTCATTACACTTCTTTAAATTTAAAGCTAAGAGTATTATGTATTATTTTACTGCTGTTTGATAACCTAATGTTCAGGGGTAAATCTTTAAAATAAAAAAAAGTTCTCCAGAATTGTGAGAGAATCATGATCTGTATTCTAAGCAAAAAAAATTGTGATTCTCATTTTATCCAGAATTGTGCAGCTCTACTATGCCATATTACACTGAGAAAGATTGGCGAGAGGAAACATTCATTATTTTTAACCATGTCAAAGGATTATTTCACAACCCTATGTGAACCTGAGAGGAGATATATTGAGAAACTACATTTTATTGGATTATTTCAGTGTCCCTCTTTCTTACTTTCCTTTTGTTAGAGAATGATCTAACTGAATGGCCCAACGTGAAATATGCTGACATCTATTTCATTAAATCACCAGGTAACAGAACAATTTACTCTCCTAAATGAAGATGAAAACACTATAGCTTAGATAGATTCAACCTTTAACCAATGTTTTAATAATATCAGCACATAACCTCAGCTTTATGAAAGTTAGAAGGTGTGCAGTTAATTGCTAAAATTATGAGAATTAGCAATTAAAAAGCTAATATTAGCTATGTGTGTTAGCAAGCGATAGCTTGGGACAACTGGTATTCTTCCACTTTGAAATTTACTACTTCATGTCCCAGTTTCACAGACAGGGCTTAGACTAAACCAGGATTAGGTCATAGTTCAGTTAGGACATTCAATAAATGTTATGAACGTGCTTACAAAACAAAAATAAAAATAAATGAATACTGGAGAGTATCTTGAGACAAAACAAAGGCACTGATGTATTTTAATATCAGTCCAGGGGCGGAGTGGCAATCAGGGTAAATGGGACTTTTCCCAAGGGGGTTCATATACCCCTGGTTTCACAGACAAGGCTTAATCTTAATTCTTGGCTAAAATGTCATTACTACATTTAATCTAAAGGGTTATAACACTTTTCTGTTGCATCATGGATTTCTTTAAGTTGTTTTTATGACCTCAGCCACAGTTAGACTTTCAGTAGCAATTTACCAGAGCATGCATCATTATTCCATTTTGCTCAATCACTTTATAACCCCCACTAAAGTTTTGAGAGAGGACCTTATTTTCAGTCATTGCAGGCTCTTCTCTGATTAACTATCCACAGACTGGTTTTAATATGGTAGAAGGATACAGAGATCAAGGTATATCCACTTCATAAGTATGGTTAGCACTGCGCTTTTCCATTTCAGTTGCCATTATAGGTAAAAGCTTGTTAATATGTAAATTTGTGCTATAAGGGTATCTTCCTGTCATTAGGGAGTCATCAAACATCCTTTCCACATTATGCTAATGAAGCATGGAAATGACAAAAGCAAGGGAAACAACATTAAGTTAGAAAAGAGGCAGAGTGCACAGCTTCGCTTAATGTGACATACTATTTTGTAGAGACACAATCATGGTCTCCAGACATATTGGTTTTTGAGATGAACAAGTTCAGTTGACCCACTGTAATGTGTTTTTTGTATTCTTTCAAAGCTGATTAAACGACACATTTGAGAAACAAGTTAGAGAAAGTCATTTTAGTCTCTTATTTTCTTTATAAATAGTGCATGCTGCACAGCTGTTGCTGGGACAGTATTCAGAAAAAACAGTGGTATGGTGGTAATTTCAGAGTCATATTTTGCTCGACATAAGAATACATTTCTGAATCATTGTTCATGTGTTATTTTATTTATGTTTATAGGATACCATGATGTTTTAGAAATCTCAAAGTCAGGCCTGAACTAAACAAAATGGCAATTCATGCATTAAAAGTACATATAAATTAATTTAAAATAAAATAAAATAAAATAAAAAAATCATTGAACAAAGTGGAAAACTATTGTAGTGATGTATTAAATTGAACACATTCTTATCCCCTAAATTATTCTATTTTATTATGATTATTTTTAATTTATATGATCCAAAAAACAGTATTTATACAATATAACAAAATCCAGTTTTCTGCAAAAAAAAAGAAAAAAAGAAAGATTAATCGAACTTAATCAACACTTATGAAACAAAAGCAACGATTTATAACAAGACAGTATGCAACACTTTAAACATGCATTTATAATTAGCAACATGCACATCTAACTTGTGATAACTGTAAGAGATCTGCCAGATGGACAGTTTTAAAAATGCTGAAATACTGTACCTATGGATTTAAGGTGTCTTATCAGGGAATCGCTAGGTTGTCAGATGATTTTTATTAGCCAGTATTCATTTATATGTTTTTTTTTATAACATTCTCTACTAGGCTAGCAAAGTGCTAAAAAGCCTTTGAGGACCTTAACACTTGCCTCTAGCTATTTTTGTTTTAAAAATAAACTGTATTGTTGTATACTACTGTAATGTCTCTCTCCCATTAGATTGCAGTGATGGGATCACATCCATTACAGGCCTGTGAGGCTGGATCCTTTAGGTTCTTCATTCCATTTATATGCAGATGATGTCCATTCTGTATCTCTCTTACATAATTGGGCCTATAATCTGTAAAAGAGAAGAGTAGACACAGCCTCTTATCCCTGCACGTGTGGGAAGTCCAGATTCCCAATCATTTTTGCACATGCCCAAAGAAAGTGTGTTTTTGTGGATGAGGGGAACGGGTATCTTTCCTTATCCTCTTTTCACTACATTTATCCTTTGTTACAGACAGCTGTGGAAATGCTGGCTGGGTCAAGGTTACAAAGCATTTATAGAAGGACAACTAAATGTCTGTATCCAATCCCATCTAATTTGAGGGTTTTGAAGGTTTAATTTGGTATAACATGCTGTTAGATTTTTACCTTCAGCATAAGTGCCCTCATGATGACATTGTTGAAAATCAATAAGATTTAGTCATTCTTACAAAAAGGACACAAAACAAAACCTCATAACAAAGCCACTGTGTAAAGCTTGACCCTGGCAGAAAGGTTTTGCTTGAAAGAGTTAAAGGTTCCATACCATCTGTAAAATTTATGGTAAAAAAACGGCAGCTGTGGTTGTGTCACGCCATAGGCGTTGCCTTGTGCCTTGTCTGTTGTCTTGTGCCTGTGTTTTTGCTTATGTCTAGTTCCATGT
>JAUCMT010000032.1:1307233-1320242 GCA_032357475.1 Enteromius thamalakanensis
TATTACTTCTCTATTATTATTATTATTAGGTGACATTTGACCTAGTGACAAGCTGTGTGACTACTGGCAACAATTGTGGTTACAAATGGGTTAAGGTTCCCAAAGAACAAGAGGTGTGGTCTCGGGGGATTAACCCGACGCGCACCCCTGAGGAAACGGACGATGAGTTGGGGCTTTCGGAGGGCGTCATTATATGCGGTATCTACGACAGCACTGGAGAGGCTGGAGGAGTCTGCCGCGTACCGTCCAGGAGCCAGATGTTCAGGTTCCAGAGATCGGGAAGCAGGCGCCATATGGTGCCCATCCTCTGAGAAAGAAGGTCCTTCCTCCAGGGGATCTTCCAGGGAGGGGCTGCCACGAGGAATGAGATGTCTGCAAACCAAGTCCGGGAGGGCCAATGAGGCACTTCCAGCAGGAATTGTTCCTCGTCCTCCCTGATCTTGCACAGGGTCTGTGCAAGGAGGCTCACTGGGGGAAAGACGTACTTGAGCCCCGTAGGTCAGCTGCATATAGGCGCATGGACTCGTGGAGGGAATAAAACAGCCAGCAGTGGGTCAACTCAGGGGAGGCAAAGAGATCATTCTTGGCCTCTCCGAAGTAACTCCATATCAACTGGACTACCTGGGGGTGGAGCCGCCATTCTCCAGGGTGGGTGGACTGCCGTGTGAGCTGATCGGCTGCACGGTTGAGTATTCCTGGAACATGAATAGCGCGCAGCGATTTCAGCGGCTTGTGACTCCACAGGAGCAGATGGCGGACGAGTTGGGACATACAGCGGGAGCGTAGACCACCTTGTTTGTTGATGTAAGATTGTTAAGATTATGTCCATAATCTAATCCGTTCTTACATCACTAACATCGCCAATCGTAGTCGAGCTCTTACTTTTATTTGCTAATTGAAGCTTTTTGTATCGGGAATGCGAAGTACTATAAGTAAGGCCACTGTATGTATAAAAAAAAAAAAAAAAAAAACTTGACATGCTTAAACCTTACCTGATTGAATTATATTTTTTAATTTAATTTTCAGCTGCTGCCATGTTCTATTAATACCTGCTGGATTGCACCTATTTGACAATTACAATTAGATTCAATAACATAGTTTCAAGTTTTACCTTTGATCTTACTCCAAAAAAATAATATTAGCTTATAATAATATTAATAAATAATATTAATATTAGCTTCAAATAATTAGCTTCAATTCACTGACCTTCAACAGGGACATGTACTGTATGTAATTAATGGGATTATAATTCGTTCTAAAACAATTTTTAGTACTGCTTACATTCTTAAGGTTATATCAACCTCTACCACTTGATCAAAAAAAAGACAGACACATAAGTGAACTTTTAAATCTTTTAAAAACTCACAAATTATATCTTAAACTGATCAACGAGGGAACCTTAAATTAAACAGTTACACTGAACATTAGGATAATATGCATTGTTTTGTCAAATGTGTTGTACAAACTGTGCAGCAGCCTATTTTATGTAATTTAATGCAAATTTATGTTATGTAATTCAAAATTACGGCCAATTCCAAACTTCACAAAAGTCAATAAACGTAACACATTACATTACTTATTTTTTATTATGCTTAAATATTTAAATAATTAAATGTAAACTGACATAAACTGACACATTAACTTGAGCAGCTATGTTTTCCAACTCCAACTGTCTCCATTTCGCCAATGCAGTGGTGTTTCTTTTATTTTTAAATATGCGCTCCTATTTGCTGTAACTTTGCATGAGCATATCAACCTTTATTTTTTAGATGTTGCCATGGTGACTCGTAATATCTGCGCTCCATTGCTATAATGCCTTTTCATAATCGCAGTGTACAAGTTTAAAGGAACCGTATGTAAGAAATGTATTGTAATAAGCATAAAATGTCTCTAGTATGTTCAACAGGCATTAAGAAAACATTTTAATTTCAAGTACTCATATCGCTGACAGCAGTAGTACAGCCTGGACGTTCTCATTTAAAGTTGCAGTTGCAGCCCTCAATTGTTGTTTATGTTGTCATGTTTTTTTTCTGGTCTGATGTGCCACCCTCCATCTATCTCCCAATCATGAAGTAGGTAGCATTTTGTCATCCAGGTTGCCTGCTCTGCATAAACACAGCGCATTCCATCGTCATTGCGCTCATTCTAGTTACTGTCTTCAATTTGGCGACATGTGTGTGCGTCAAGTCTGAGTAGGAGGGGCCGTGTGGAAAAAAACATCTCCAATATTTTAAATTTGAACTGCAATACCTAGTGTCAATCCTTCATAAAGTACCTTTACCTTTAAGTACCTTTAATTAGTCTACTTAGAGTTGATTGACTTTACTCATATCAGCTGTTCTGAAACTGAAAACCAAAAAAAAAGAGTTTTTAATCTTCAAGTTCAAGTTCAAGTTTACACTGTGAGTTGTTTGAACCTCCTTTTTGAAACCTGGATTGTTTCAGTTGTATCGCTGTCTATGCAGGGTTAGTTAGCTCAGATTTAATCAATAATATCTTTATCATAAATGATATGAGGGTGAGTAATTAATGACAAAATTTTAATTTTGGGAACTACCTTTTATATACAAAAAAAAAAAAAAAAAACTTACCAGAGAGCTGTAGCTGTGCAATGAGTATGTAACAAGTTATACAACAACAACAAAAATACGCTCGCAAACGTTTACATTCGCAAACAGTTAAATTATACACCGCATGCAAGGTAATACCCGAACAAGCTTAATAGGGGCAATTAAGTCAGCTCATTCCATTTGGACTAGCTATGACAAACTGACTGACTATTAACTTGTTGGAGCATTAACAAGTGATAGGCGAACTTACACAGAGAACTATCATTTTTAGTAAAAAAAAGAAACAAACTGATCAATGTGTTATTGAATGCATTGCATTATTATTTGATATACCATTACCTGCTATATGGCCTGTGGAAATGCCTCTGGTCAGAGAGGGCCAAAGGGGTGTAAACTGTCACTGCAAATTCAATCATTCTTGGCAGTTTGCTGAGCTACACAGCAACTTAATTAAAAGAACAGATTCAGATCCTCTGAAGAAAAACGTGTGCAGAATCGATCGTCTCACAAGGGCAGTGCTAGGGCTTACAAAGACATCTCCCTAATAAAAACCTGACTAAATGGGGAAAGCAGAAAGCACTGAAATGGCGAGACATATTGACGGTGTATTGATGACCTGGGTTATGAGGTCACAATGATTTCCCTGGGAAGACAGAGGTAAAGGTTAAATTATTCCTATTAATTGCTCCATCGGGGGATTTATCAATGGCTGCGGCTACCTTAAACTGTGTAAATAAAGGTGTGAAGAGGAAGGTGTACTGATGTCAGTGGGAGTTATTAGAACAAAGCACTTGTTTGACGTTACACTTCAACTAAAAGGTCCATGAATATCCCAGAAGGCAGAGAGAGGCAACAGCTGTTAGAAACCTCGGTAGATTTGGTTCTCCATGAATAATATCACAGTGGGACTTTGCAATAGCACAAGCAATGCATTTGCACATAAATGCACATCTCTTATGAGAACCCTTACACAACCCAGCAAGTGTATGGCACCCTGAGTTGTTTACTTCCGGAGATAGACGACCACCTATGGTCGGTGAGCGTGACATTTTTTATAAAGATAAATAAAACTGTGCAAATGTAATATCGCTGCGTAGACATAGAGGTGGATGGAGAGGTGAATGAGGTGAACAGATCGAGCAGATAGAGATAGAAGCAAAGAGAAATTTCTGCTCCCCAGGTAGAGCACGACCTTCAATTTATACACTCATAAAGATAATGGGGACTGAGGTGTGTGTGTGTGTGTGTGTGTGTGTTTGATGATTTATTAAAGGATCGTTAAGTCGCACTGCTGTGCACTATTCACCTCCAAGGAGTGTTCAAATGGAAGATGATAAAACACACAATCAAAGGTAAAATAATTTCCCCAAAGTTATAGATACTCAGCAACGCAGAAATACAGAAAACTGTATCTGTTTAATTTAAAGAATTGCCTGATTTTTGGTTAACATTTATCATTTCCAAACTCATGTTTAATTTATGGATATACACAAAATGATTCAGCAAATTAGTATTATACAAGAAATATTCAAATTCTTAACTTTTTAATGAGAAAGAATTTTATTTAAATGATTTTAAGCCAATTTTATGTTTAGTCAAAACAAACAATATAACAGTAAATCACTGTGAGCAACCTAGATGCATATTAAAATACTTTAGCCACAGCTCTCATTTGGATATTTGGTAACACTTTATTTCAATGGTCCACTTTAGATATTCTACTAACAGTCCGTAACTTTGCAACTACATGTCATCTACCAGTATTAGCAGACTGACTGCTTAATATCTTTTAACAATTTATTTTGGTCCCCAACATACTACATACTGACTATAAGAAACTTTGCAAGTATATGTCAACTTATTCTACTAACCCTAAAACTACCCTAACAGTTTACATTGAGAGTTACTACACAATGTAGTTGTAAAATGAGAATTAGTTGACAATTAGTTGACATGTAGTTACAAAGTTACTTACTGTTAGTAGAATGTTTAAATTGACTATCGAAATAAAGTGTAACTGGATATTTCAAAATAATTCAGAGCTGTGGATATTTCACAAAACCTACACTGTAAAAAAAAAAAAAAAAAAAAAAGGTTTGTTAATAGTATTTACCATACCCTAAGTATAAACAATACTGTTAACAAAAGCCAACATGAAATAAATAAATATATATATATATATATATATATATATATATATATATATTGAAACAACAATGCCATTTTAGCTTGCTTACAAGTCATGACTAGCTTTCTGCATCTGGTGTGCTGATTAACTAAGGAAGACTTTACGAAAAATACTATTCCAGTTTGAATTTAAAATTTAATGACATATATGAACTCACATGCTACAACACACGCTACTAAGAATAAAATGTCATCAGTACGCACTAATGTTAAACACAAAGAGCGGCAAAAGAGGAAGGGCTTGATGTAAGCAGTTTTATTTTTATCGCCATTTCACATTAATTTAATTTCACTCTTTTACTGGTTGGTCAGTAAATGTGGCTTGTACCAGCAAATTCACTCTGCGAGGATCATGCTGTATCAACCTGATCTCATGGCAATTCCTACATATTTTACGAGGTGGCTAATTCGTACAAATTCTTATGACCACAGTCATAGAATTTCTTCTAAATTGTATGTATTTCACGAGTTGCCAATTAAATTTGTATAAATGCATAAACTTAACACCGCCTCTAAACTTACCCGTCACATGGTTTTAGACAAATCTTACAAAATCGTATGCATGAGGTCATACAAATTAGCACGAATTCGGCACCTTGTACGATCACATCTAAATTGGTCGTGAGACTGTGTTTGCCGTATCGTAGGCTCTTCTTTCTCATGACAATGACCGTCTTTGAACCTCTCACACTGTACGACACAGGACCACCAGAAACAGAAACACAATGTCAATATTTTATCAGCCGAAAATTGTGCGGTGTGTTTAGGGCTTTATGCTAACCAACCAAACTTTTACCTTTAAGTATTAATTATAGCCTACACCTTAGGCCTTACTCAAAAAACCAAAGTGGGTCTAATTTCTGTGTAAATTATTCATAATCCATAAAACTAAATGTATGGATGTTTTTCCACAGACTTTTTTTCTGCTTCCGCAAATGAGGCCATCCTGTGCTTTTTTTTTACCAATAGAACTAAAAGCTTCTAGTTTTTATTATTTCAAGAAAGAAGTAGGAAATTGCATATTTACTTTATTCCCGACAAAATCATTTATATCATTAATAAACATGTCACAGCATTTACAGTAAAAGTCATTGACCTTGAGGTAGCGATGACCTCTACTGTACATTTTCAACATCAGACCAAACAGCCGCATATATTGGCTTCACAGTCCATTGGGTATTAATCTCGCTGTCTTTGTGTCAAGGCCTATTTTTTTGACAACCCTCACCTCCCGTATCTTTCCTTTTCACTCACCTCTCCTTCACTATTATCAGCCTGTTTCGCTCTGCATTCTGCTACTGAACACATGCAAGACCTTGACTATTTTCCTTGGGAATATTACATTTTCAGATTCAGAACCCATTTCATTCCTTTTCCTCTCAAGGACGAGAAGCAGTGTGCCACTGGCTCCACACCCTCCCTTCTTTGTGCTTCTGAAATCAGTTCGTGTTTGCTGCTTTACTCAATTTTGTGTTTGATTGTCAACAGCAGCAGGTCTATTCTCGATTCTCAGATGTAAGATATCAAAAACAACAGTCTGTGCTCATTCATATGCTCAGTCTGCCACCATTTTGTTGGCCAAGTGCTAAAAATGTGGAAAGAATATCAAAAGGACTGCAGTGTTGCTCAGGACAGATTTACATTTAGACTCTTACTTTTAATGACAACAACAATATTTGACTAGAAAATAACTGTAAATCTCTATTTCAATTTACTGCTTGTTTTATATTATTATATCATTTGGTTTGTGGGTTACAGCCATTGTAACATATTGAGCATGTGACAAATAATATTGCATTTTCTTTCAAAGTATTTTTTCCAACTTTAAGATCAAATGATAACTTTTGATGTCCAATGACTCAGTGCTGAGTGAATGAAACAGAGTGGATGTGACTTCAGATAAAAGTATGCACTAGCACAAAGAGTCATCAGTAGACAATGTTTTTTATATTGTGAGCCATCTGTTTAGTCAGTGAGAGGTAAATGGTGGAAATATGGTGAGATACGCTAGACTGAAATCTACTGCAACTGTAACAGAATTGAGCATGTGCATGAATATAAGCATATGTATGAAATTAAATGTGGCAAGTGGCCCACTTCTGCTTTACAATAAATAATGAAAACTGTCTGATCTGGCCCACTGGTATTTCACTTTTAAAAGTCTGTGTGATCATTGATAAACATTACTGCTACACCAACATTTTTATTTTTTGACAAAAGTATTTGGATAAAGGCTTGTTTACACCAAGAACGATAACAATAATTTTAAGTTTTCAACTCTATACAACTATTATTGATACACCCATTTATAAAGTTTCTAAATAGATTGTTAATTTGAAAACTAAAGGTCCTGTTATACACAACTACATCTGTTGTCTTTCTGTACTAAAGATGTATACTTCAAAATCATGTTAAAATATGAATAGAGTGCATCGAATACAGTATGTTACATCAGGCTTTTAAAAAGCACCAATTATGCCCATTTGTACAAGATGTAACAATAATCTTGTGTGTCCCCAGAATGTGTCTGTGAAGTTTCAGCTCAAAATACCACACAGATAATTTATTATACAGTATCTAGGGTATGTCTAAAACATATAAGCTGCTTTGGTGTGTGTCAGTTTAAATACAAATGAGCTGCATATTCCTGCCCCATCTTCAGAAGAGAGCATTACTACATACATGTCTCTATTTTGCATACCTACACCAAAAAAACGGAAACATATATGAGAGCAAGAAAATGTTATTGTCACGCCCAGCACTCCAGCTTTCCATGTACTCTGTGTTTTGTGTCTGTTTTCTTACTTACTTGTGTCTGTTGCCGATCTTCGCCTGTACCTGGATATTCTCTCTGTCTCGCTCTAAGGACTGATTCACAGTATTTTAACCATTGCTTTGTTTTTCGTTTATGCTAATGCTATTTGCCTACTCTGCTTCTGTTTGCTGGTGCTCGACTTTGCCTGCCTGACCCTGAGATTTATTAAACACTGTTGCACATGAACCTGCATGCTTCATGTCCTCGTTCATAACAGATATATACAAGTTATATATATAACCCTCATTACCTGACGGAGGGAACCGAGACGTTATGTCTTGATTCATCTCAGTTTTCCTTGCCCCCAGTCTGCTTTCACTTTCAATGAAAATGCTAATTAAATTTTGTGCATACAGATATAACTCATCAGGCCTTATGATGAGTAAGCCCATAATACTATATACCCACTTATCAGGTTTTACACTAAGAAAAGCAGAACATGTCACTGGCAACTCAATGAGGCGGATCAGGAGCCGGCTGAGGCCGTGGCGGATCTGGATCCTCTGGAGGCGGATCAGGAGCTGGCTGAGGTCTGGGAGGCTCTGACACCTCTGGTGGTGGATCTACAGGAGTCCAGTTCCAGACTCTCAGCCCACCCATCCGTTCCCTGACGATGGCTATATAGCCCCACCCCCAAAATTTTCTTGGGGAGGCTCCCCGGCATCATAGGATCAGTCTCTGGGGGGCACTCAGGCTTAAAATAAAGGAAAGAATTAATAAAAAACACAGTACTTTCTTAAGATGTTTATAAATATAAAATATACGCTGTTGCTGTTTTAATCAAATAAATTTAAAAATATGAATAAAAACGTATCTGTAATGAATATTAATAATAAGAATATTTTATTTCACACATTTATGTATGTTTCCTAGCCTACAAAAATAGTCTACCACTGTCAAAGCTCTGATGCAAAATAGCCTAAACTACATTTTTTTCGTTCTAAGAAACACAAATAATTTCATAGGTATTAATTTAGTATCATATTACTTAATTGTAATTTGTGAATAGTAAGTAGTTTTTTCCTTTTCTTTAATTTTCCACTGACTGCTGCCGTCAAATATAACACATCAGTAAGGCAAAGCTGACGGCTATTTGCTTAAATGTGCTTTAAAGCGTTTGCTCAAAAACTTTACTGGTTAAAGCGCCTCTCGCTGGTCAACAGCTGCAAGTGCACTCTAAACTGCCGCGGCGGCGGTAAGCGTGGCGGTGAAGGGGGCGTTCTGGTTGTCCACCATCTGTACTCTAATGACTGCTAGTTGACATGTAGTTGACAAGTTACTTACTGTTAGTAGATTATCTAAAATGGACTATCAGAATAAAGTGTTACCTCAGTATACATACTACAGTTTCGGATCGCTAGAAAAAGAAACCTGTCAGCCGTCACACTTTTTTTATTTTTAATTTTTTTTAAGTATAATGTATTTTGTAGTATATTAAAAATGTTCTTTTAAATGTTAATAATAATAAATTTTGACAATATTATTGTTTTTGGGGTTTTTTGGCCTTCGTATTGTTCATCAGCCGGAAGTGGTTCTGAAAGTGATTCCACTGATATTGATTCTCTGTGCTTCTATCGTTATAGTTGTGGTGTGAACAGTTTTTAGAACTGTATCTTTACTGTTATCTTGCTTGGCCACTTGGAACCATTTCATCTGCGTAATTCACTCAGAAATTTACTCATCATTTACTTAGAAAAATGTTACATATGTTCTGTAAAACAAAAAAATTTAATAAAAAATAGTTTATATCAGTGCATATTCTCCAATACCATTATATTTGTGACAGGCTCACATTGGCCGATAAAATTGGCAAAACGATACATCAGTCGGGCTCTAAGTAAAGGTACACGGCTAAGAGAATATGTGCACAACCTGATCTATTTATTACTGATAATATTAAAAGTAAAAGTGACTTTTTTATCTAAGCATTCAGTTTAAATCTTATGTTTTCATACAATTTTCAAGTAAGTAAGTATTATGCAATTATAATGTGTGTATGCACTACAGTTTTGGATCAGTAGAATTTTTTACGTTTTTTAGTATAATATATAATTTACAGTGGGTACGGAAAGTATTCAGACCGCCTAGTATTCACTCTTTGTTATATTGAAGCCATTTGCTAAAATAATTTCAGTTCATTTTTTTCCTCATTAATGTACACACAGCACAACATAGAAAAACACAGAATTGTTGACATTTTTGCAGATTTATAAAAAAAGAAAAACTGAAATATCACATGGTGGTCATAAGTATTCAGACCCTTTACTCACTATTTAGTAGAAGCACCCTTTTGATCGAATACAGCCGTGAGTCTTTTTGGGAAAGATGCAACAAGTCTTTTGTTGTTTTAGCGTCACTAGCGCCCCCTTTCTCTAGGGTTAGTTGTGTTTTTCTTTGTAAATATTTGTACATATGGGTTGTTTTCTTTCATTCTTATCTTTACTTTTCTTGTATGCTTACTTTACAGTTTTGTTAAGTTTGGAGCGTTGTTTATTGCTACTCCCATCATTCCACTCTCGGGGAAGTTAAAAAAAAGTTTGTCTTTTTAAATTTTTCTTTTATTTAAAATGGCAAGAAAATGTCATTTTAAAATTAAAATAATTGGCAAAAGTGTAAAATCAACACATTTCTCTCGCTCTACATATGCCACATTAATAAACCACATCTCACATCAGGCCAAGTTTTCACACATTTATTAACAAGATTTTCTTTTTCTGTTCTTCAGAAATACACAGTACAGTTATAATTAGCTTAGACTCTTTGAAAACAATCATTGAATGCATTTAAAAGCATTTCTCTTGATTCTTGAAACGCAGGTAACCTTAACCCTTTTTCCTGCTCTGCGCGGAGCAAATATCATTGAGTTATCAAGTTGACTTTGGTCCTGTCTGTACATGGTAAGATAACATACACAACATACAAGAACTGGTAAAAGCTTCAGATGCGGATCAGTGTATTCAAGCACGGCCTGCGTGTCGGACGGTGGCGTCTCATACTAGCTTGAGGCACTGGACGTTGAAGCTGTCTCCCTCTCTACAGGCGGCGGCCTCCAGCAGAGCCTGCTTCTTCTGCGTGCTGCGTGAGGACTCCAGCTCGTACATAGTGGTGAGGTTAAAGAGTACGCTCTCGTGCAGGTAGTGCGCCGGGTCCTTGTGCACCAGGCTCTCCAGCTGGCCCAGGGACTCCTTCAGCCTTCCCAAGTACAGCAGGCACACGGCTGCATTGTTGTTTGCCTGAGGAAAGAAGTTGACGTGTTTAACACTGACAGGTTAACCAGTGTTCATCCGCGGTCCATCACTTAGTCACATGTGTTCAACTTACCACTGGGTTCTTGGGATCAAGCTTCAAGACGCTGGAGAAACACGTGTGCGCATCTGCATAGTTATTCTGACTCAGGTAAACAAAAGCCCTGTGGATGACATCACATTCAGCTTCGGGAGTATCACAGAAGCACTTATACTACAGATTAACAAACGCTTCTGCATGAAGACTCTTATACTCGTCAAGGATACATTTATTTGATCAAAAATACAGTTTTTATAGTATTCCTACGATCAAAGCTGTATTTTTTAGCATCGTTACTCCAGTCTTCAGCGTATCATGATCTTCAGAAATCCTTCTAATAAACTGTTTTGCTCCTCGAGAAACATCTCTGATTGTTATCAGTGTTGGAAAGAGTTTACAAATGTTTTAAATATTATTATTATGAAAAACCATTATTAATGATTGAACTGATAATAACCGAGCAGCAAGTCAGTATATCAGAATGATTTCTGAAGGATCATGTGACACTGAAGACTGGAGTAATGATGCTCTGAATACAGCTGCGCATCACAGACATAAGTTACAGTTTATCATATATTCAGAAAACAGCTATTTTAAGATTTGAACCGCTGTTCACCTGTTCATCAGCACCGAGGTGTCTTCATCAGGTGTTTTTCCCTTTGATTGACAGGCTTTCTCCACATCCTGAAAATACTTCTCAGCAGTTCTGATGTCTCCAATCTAATCATCGAACAAACAGAACGTCAATTATCATCTGTGTGGAGATAAAACATGAAGAGCGAAGCAGACTCTGATCCTCTGCGTTCGCTCTTCTGTGCAATAATCACTGGCTTTCCAGGTACAGTAATAAGCCATATTTCAAACACAAAAAGGTACAAGAATTTAAAAGTTTCTTTCTTTTATTTTCCAGACCTCTGATAAGCCCTTGATGGACATAATTATTAATTTCTCAAAAAGACTGACTACAAGATGCATGCTAAAACTAAACGTGTAAGCGGTGTTGTGTTGGGGATGCTTGTTGTGTCTCGCCTGCAGGAAAATGCGGCCCATTCCACTCAGCAGCTGCACGCTTTGCTCCGGCTCGAACTCGATGATGGAGCGATACGTCTCCACTGCCAGCACATAGTCCTTCAAGTCAAGAAGAAATAAACACTTTTTACAAGTCTGTCATGATTACACACCACCTCATTGCTCTAAAACTGTCGAAGGTATTCTATGACTGTCAAGCTCCAAAAGAAAAAAACAGCATGGCAGTAGAATAACATGCACATAAGATTGTTAGGGACCTCTAGTGATTGAGGAGGAGATAACATATCCCATGATTCAGTCATGTGGTAGTTTGTGTGAGGAACGGACCAAATGCATTACATCAGTCCAAATATTGTGGGATAAATGAGATTTATGAGAGAAAAAAAAGGAAGGTAACATTTTAGCATAAGGACCAATTCTCATTATTAACATACAGACTGTTTATTACATTAAATTTGCTACTTCAGCTGTTGTGGTGTTCATTTACATTGTTTCTACAATTACTGGCACTGACACGATCATGCTCTAATCTAGAACACCACAGATACATACTAATAAACAGTTTCTCAGATATGTATCTTAATAGTTTCTTATTAGGATATATATTACTAGCATATTAGCGTTTAATTTATACTAATAAAGCACACATTTATGCCTTATTCTACATCCTAATACTCCCCCAATACCTAAACTTAACAACTTCCTTACTAACTAACTACTAACTATTACTAACTAGAATTTAAAATCTTAGTTAAGGGTTAGTCTAAAGTGTTACCACATAAGTTATACAGTGGGTACGAAAAGTATTCAGACCCCCTTACATTTTTCACTCTTTGTTATTTTGCAGCCATTTGCTAAAATCATGTAAGTTAATTTTCCCCCTCATTATTGCACACACAGCACCCCATACTGACAGAAAAACACTGAAATAACATGGTCCTAAGTATTCAGACCCTTTACTCACTATTTAGTAGAAGCACCCTTTTGTGGTTCTGTTCGAAAACAGCCATGAGTCTTTTTGGGAAAGATGAAATAAGTTTTTCACTCCTGGATTTGGGGATCCTCTGCCATTCCTCCTTACAGATCCTCTCCAGTTCTGTCAGGTTGGATGGTAAACGTTGGT
>JAUCMT010000032.1:1342795-1355029 GCA_032357475.1 Enteromius thamalakanensis
ATGGACGGCATGTTTTGACAGCTCTGTGGGTGTTAAATTTAAAAACAAATGTTAAAAGTTAATTTCCATTATGTCTTATACTTTGGTATTTAGGTTCAGGTATTTAATAATCACGCAGCATCAAACAATCTCATAACCTCAAGCACTATGTATGTAGTTTATTTAACCCTCTGTGTCGTAAAAGTAACAATATATTTTATTCATAATTTTATGTTTTATGCAATTAAAGTATCGAATGCAAAAATCGAAAATCGCGTCGCAATATTTATCAGAAAAACCGAAATTAGGTTTTTTCTTAAAATCGTGCAGCCCTACGGTGCGGTCTTTCGGCTCAAACCAGGGCTCGCAAAATCGCTAGCCCGATGTCCCGGGGCTATTATGTCTTCCAGTCGGGCTACCAAAGTCCATCTCAGCCCTGCCCATCGGGCTATCACATAGGTAGGAAATATACATTTAAATGCTTTTGCATTCTTTCACCGATATGTTTGGGTAATTCTGTAACTGTCGGGCATCGGGGAGCCGATTGAAATCACGTTTAAATTCGTGCTTGTTTTTTACTTTCACTTTGTGATCGCGTAAACTGTGTATGGTACGGGCTCATGCGCCTGGACGAAAGTTAACTAGTCTGTTATGTTTGTTTATCGGTCTGGTTACAAACCAGCTACAAACGCTGCTAATGAAGAGCAATGAAGTTGGACTCTCAGGTTATTGCGCTGTGGGATCTGTTTCCCATACATTTATTTATTTGTAGCGACCTGCCACCCTATCAAAATTTTCCATAAACAGAAAATCTAAACATGAACACACATATTATATAGAAACTAAATATAGGCTAATAAAAAAATAAATAAATAAAATAACAAAAGAGAAACGCAGAGCAGTGTAAGCATGTGACACGCGTTCCCGCATCTGCGCCGGCGCACGCTCTCACCTATGTTTGCAGTTGAATACAAATAATCAATTCATGCACAACTAGACAATATCAGTGAAAAGACATCAGGGCAACCCGGTACAGAGAAAGAAAAAAAAGCAGAGATGAAGCCGGTGCTTCAATTTCAGATACGTTTAATCCTGTGAAACATTTTTGACTTCCACCACCAACAACAACACATCTGACGTTTCAATGACATAAAATGTATTATATAAAAACAGCGAGGCAATAAATGGTAGCCTATATGGTTTAACTATGGTTTCATTGTGTGTGATTTCTGAATGCTTATGACTATAAAATCAATCACACTGTATTAATAAAATCATTTATTTACTTTTATATTTATCGAAAATTCAATTTTGACCCCATATAGGCTAGTAGTTTTTTTTGTTTGTTTGTTTTTTGAGGGAGGGGGCACAACAATACTATTCTGCTTAGGGCACCTATTTGGCCAGCAGCGGCCCTGAATGTTTAACACAGCTCTTACAAGTGCATAGAAATTTCTGTTCAGTTAGAACCAAAAATTTGAGTTGATTGTAATTTGACTATTTTATACAGTTGTTGTAATTTGTGTTTTAACATTTTTTGATTGATGTTTTGTTTCATTTACAATATAATACATTAAAAATAATCTTATCAGTAATTCTTAATAGTAATTTATTAATATAATTATTATTAATTATATAGTTAGTATTAATATAGTAAAACTGGTTTAACAGTTAGTTTGCCCTGTTAAGCCCATTTTTAGATACAATTGTTGTTAAGGGCCTTCTGCATGACTGTAGCCACAAATGATAATGAATTGTTTGTCACAGATTGTTTAATATCATAATTATTTTTTCTTTGTGTCAGAGTCAATTGTGTGTGCGTGTGTGTGTGTGCTCGAATGCGCCGGGGTTAACAATGTGTGCAATAGGTCTAATCAACTGTTGCTGCTGTTTGTTTGTTTTTTGTAGTGGTCCGCTGTAAATGGCAGAACATATATACATACAGTTGGAGAAAGCACGTTGCTTTTTATTTATTTATTTCACTTTTTCATTTGTACCACAAAACCTCATTTGATGTTGTTGTGAAAAATGACCTGACGTGTTTTCGTGTGAATCACCTATATACAATTGCAGGTATTTTGTTGTAAATGACCATATATGGATGAAGGTGGATAAACGTGTATGGCCGTAGACAAGGAATCCTTGCCGGAAGCCAAGATGATAACATGGTATCAAGGGTCTCCTTGACAACTTCAATAGTACTCAAAAATAGAATGTATGTATTGTATCGCGTGACTTCTCACCTTCTGGGAGTTCCACGGTCCTCGCACGGCGCAGGGAGCGCGTCAGTCGATTCAGCTGTACATTTAATTGCTCCATCGCCCGTTCCATCATATGAGATGTCCAACACAGAATTCAGCTCATGGAACACGTATTATCTCTTTCTCGCTCTCTCTCTGAAAAGCCAAAGCTTCGAGCTCTTCCATCTGTTGTCGGATGATGCGCTGTATTCACGACTCATTCCACAACACATATCCCTCCATAGCTCTCTGATTCATTTTGGGAAAATATTTCCTCATGGTGTCTTTCTTCCTGTTTTTATTGCAATGCATTGTGGGAAATGTAGTCTTGGCACACATGGGTCCACGACGTGGCGCCATTCAATAAATTGGACATTGACCTTTAAACTATTCAAAGACTATTTGAAGGTATTTTTTTCTGGCCTAAATGTTTTAAATTATTTTTATATTTTTACAGCTAAAATGTATCAAATACTAACGGGGAAATATCTGAATAAGCAAATTCCTTACAAAAAGAAAACAATTATGCACGTGTAACATAGCTATACCTCCAATTCCCATAGATTTTTGTTTTTGATTTTAAGTTGCTTAACAACATTAGCTTGGTGTAGTAAAATAAGTAAATGGGGTAATAAGCGAAAGTAAAAAATAGTTACTGATTTGGGAGAGATTAGAGGCTTAGCACGGCCCCCTTAAATTTATACATAGGCGTACTGAGCCTCACATGACCACATCTTTGATGCTTAATCTCAAATAAAGTAGCTGATTTGTTTGTTTACATTACATGTGGATAAATGACCATGACAATGACAATTCTGGATACACTAAGAATAGAGGATCAATAGGCTATTGTATTTTATTTATTTGGTAACACAATATAGATCATTGAAAAACTACCATTAGTTAACATGGATAATATGCTTCTAAAGCATTTATTAATCTTAGGTAATGTTAATTTTAGCATTTACTAACGCATTACTACAATCACAAGTGTTTGTGCTTGTTAACAATAATTAATGCACTGTGAATTAACATGAACTAACAATGAATGACTGTATTTTTATTTAGTAACATTAACAAAGACTAATAAATATTGTAATATGTTGATCGTGATTTGTTCATGTTAGTTAATACATAAACTAATGTTAACAAATAACACCTTATTGTAAAGTGTTATTATTTACTTCATTTTATTATTTGTTTGTTTTGTTTTTTTTTGTTTCATAGATATCATGATATGGATACGGTGATGCTAATTGCTTCAGTCTATTTAGAAAACATATTCAATATTTAACAAATTGGTAAAAAATAAAATAGAATAAAAAATAATAAATAAATAAAATAAGTCAAATTGTATGAATGACTCAATGGCTCAGTCATTTATTTCCTCGGCAATTAAGGGTTAACTTGACAATCAACATGTAATTTACAACACTATTAATATTTATTTAACACATTTACCATTTCTTTATATTTACTTGCATTAATACTATGCATTACATTTAGGCCATTTGTTTGTTTGTTTGTTTGTTTTTCTTTTGTAAATTGTTATTTCTTATTTATCATATTTTCTCTTTTTTTCATTTTATTATCTATTTTGTCACTGGTGTTCTGTTTGTGCTGTGGAAGCTTCTGTCACAAAAACAAATTTGTACCTGGTGAAGATTTTTCTGATTAAACCTTTTGATTAATTTATGAATCAATCAAGTTTTTGAATGAATCTCATTTTAACGGTCACTTGTCGCGTTACATTGTAATCAATAAATACATAATTTAACCCAAATTAACCCATTTTTATTTAATTTATTGTATTTTAATCACTTACGTTTAGTAGACAAGTAGTAGTTATCTCAGTACTTCTACCTTCTTAGAAGTCTTTTAAAACACTAAAAAAATGTTTAATAGCCTAGACATTGTTTGCTTAAAAAAAGATGGTGTGATTGAATCTGTTCGCGATCTGTCTATTTAAATATAAGCACATAAAATGAAGGCGTTTAGTAGGTAAGCGATAATCTTACACAGCCAGCAATGCATACTGCTTTTCTATTTGTGCTAGTTTTGCATAGCGATCACTTGAACAGTTAAGTTATCGCTTTTCAACACCCCTCATTAAAGTCTTACCAAGACTTGATGGCAAATTGATAACAGGCTTTTAGAGTCCTTAAGGAAAAATGCATTGAAATTGTGATCACCTAACGTTACATTTTAAGTAAATTTTCAAGTCACTTTTGTTTATAAAGCGCTTTTTGAAAGATTGTAGCAAAGCACTGAACATTATCAAATAGGAGAACATAGAGATGGTAATGTATAATGATGATAATTAAACTATTTATTAATCAAATAATAGAGGCGGTCTGTGTAATCAAGATGACAATAGTCACTAGAAATCAGGTGTCCCCTTTTAGTGTTATTTTTTAAAATGTGCAAAAAGCCAGTCCTTTTCAAAAAGCTGCTCAATTGCAATTACACTATATATATTCTTCCGGTCAAGCACAATAAAAAAAAAAAGCTCAGTTGCTCAATATGCTAGGACTGTGCCCACTGAACAATCATCTTTGTCAGACGTTGAAATGACATCCCCTGACAAGCCAGAATGAACGTTTTTTTGACGTCTTTTAATGACGTCTTTTGGACATCCAGTACCAACACGCGCGCTTGATTTCAGTTGAACGATCAACCACCTGACAAGAATCGAAGTCTATTAAGAAAATATAATTTTTATACAAAAACGGGGAGGTCAATTCCAGCAGTATCCGCTGATGCTCTGCAGATGTTGAGTAAGACACCTAGAAAGACTATTGTTCCAAGAACAGCCCAGGTTCCCTGTCTGTCAGTCACTATGATGTTATGTCGTGACGACAGACTGGGGTCATTACTTGGAGCCCTGATTTCTCTGATATATAAAATGCCAATCAGAATTCTTCTGAATGGTTAGTGGAATTTGCATGCTGAACCACTCCCCCACAGAGCGGGTATAAATATGGCAGCAGGTGCATCCATTCATCAGATTTTGCTTCGGAGCCGAGAGCTGTCTATGTGCAGTTCTCTCCTAAACGTGCTGAGAAAAAACTTTCCTTAAGTGGAGGCTGTTCGGTGTGGCGTTACAACGTGATCAACGGAGTTCCTGTGTGTTCCAGCAATTCCCTTGGGCATTTCACAAAAGAGCAGTTTCTGACACGGTTGGCAGTCATCCTTTTAACACTTGTTCAGTGTTCAGAGCTTTGCTACAATCTGTATTGTAAAAAACGTTATATAAATAAAAGTGACTTGACTTGACTGTGTCAAGTCAGTAGGGGAAACCCTCTGCTTAACCCAGCTGCTCTGCTCACCGCTGCACACCTTCTGGAAGACTGGTGACTCCGATGGTTCCATTTTCGACAAGACTGGAGGAATGGGCCGCGCTTTCCAGCCCGTCGAGGTGGCTCCTCCGGACGATCCGGTTCCACTATGCGATTCTGCCCGGCGTTCCTCCAGGTTAAGTGGCGTGCTCAAGACTGTGGTGACAGCCCGAGATGCCTCTGTACTGCGCAAAGAGATTGCTGTCCTTCAGGATGCAATAGACCTGGTCCCTTCAGTCGAGATGAAGTCAGTGTTTTACAGCCCTTACTTGGACCTGCCCACCTCCGGCCCATCTTGGACCTGCACCTTACACAGACTGCCGTTCAGAATGTTGACGCAGAAACGCATTATCAAATGCGTTCAGCTCCAGGATTGGTTTGCTGCGGTCGACCTGAAGGATGCTTACTTCCATGTCCCAATTCTCCCTTAACACAGACCGTTTCTATGGTTTGCGTTCGAGGGTCGACCATGGCAGTACAGGGTCCTCCCCTTCGGGCCTTCCCTGTCATTTACGAAGGTCGTGGAGTGTGCCCTTGGCCCGTTAAGGGAAGTGGGCATCCGGATCCTCAATTACCTTGACGACTGGCTCATTATGGCCCATTCGCGAGAGCAGTTGTGCGATCACAGGGAGCTGGTGCTTCAGCACCTCATCCGGTTGGGGCTTCAGGTCAACTTGGAAAAGAGCAAACTCTGTCCAGTGCAGAGAATCGCTTTTCTCGTTGTGGAGTTAGACTCGGTGAGTATGACAGCGCACCTCACAGAGGAACACGCTCAGTCAGTGCTGGCCTGCCAGTTCAATCGTGTGGCGATGCGCTTTCACAACAGCTTACCTACCCCACTCTGGAGTCAATTCGGGGAAGGACAGGTAGACCTGTTTGCCTCCCGCGAGTCCTCCCACTGCCAGTGGTTTTATTCCCGCACCGAGGGGACCCTCCTCAAGGATGCACTAGCACACAGCTGGCCATAAGGCTTACGAAAGTACGCCTTCCCCCAGTGAGCCTGCTCGCACAGACACTGTGCAAAGTCAGGGACGACGAGGAACAGGTCCTGCTGGTAGCGCCATACTGGCCCACCCGGACCTAGTTTACAGAACTCATGCTCATCGTGACAGCTCCTCCCTGGCGCATACCTCTGAGGCAGGATCTCCTCTCTCTTAGGGGTACGGCACCCTGTGGCACCCTCGCCCAGAACGGTGGAACCTGCATGTGTGGCTCCTGGATGGGACACGGCAGACCGAAGTGTTCTTCCACCGGCAGTGGTTAACACGATCACTTAAGCAAGAGCCCTCTCTACGAGGCGAGCTTATGCCTTGAGGTGGCGTCTGTTCGCTGACTGGTGTTCTGCTCGTGTAAAGAACCCCTGATCATACATGATTGGAGTAGTGCTTTCCTTCCTGCAAGAAAAGGAGCACAGGCTGTCACCCTCCACTTTGAAAGTGTATGGGGCTGCTAGGAAAGCAACAGTACAGTGAGTCCACGTTTTGGTTTGTATCACGATTTTCTGGCCACGGTAACGGTTCTGTTTCGATACATCAATAGCGGGAGGTCATTTGCCCTTTCTATTCCAAGTTATTAAGGTACAGAGACAATATTAAATGTCAAAACACAACATTTATTTTTCAAGGCCAAAAAAAAACGGACAATATAAAAAGTTAAGAATAAAGTGAAATATAAACATGAACATTATTTAAAAAAAAAATTGACAGCAACATGAAAATACTAAATACTCCATCAGAAAAAAACAACAAAAATAACAAATTGTATCACTAAGTGGTGGACAATTGTCCATTTCAATAATTGGTGAGGTAGCATGACAATGTGCAGTATCAAACAGATAAGAGAACACTTTAAGCTTACACTAAACATTTACAATACCACTGGGTTAAATAAACTATTCAACCTTAACACTTTAAACTACTTAAAATAGTCTGTGTTTCATTATTATTAAAAAATAATGTTCGTTCTTCACGTGACAGCCCCGTAACTTTAACATATGCAGCCTGATCCAAAAATAGAATAGATTAGTTTGTCTCTTGAGGCTTCGGGTTTTTTGAGTCATTCGTTCATCACGTGAAAGCCCCATAATCTTAACCTATGCAGCCTGAACGAATCACTGCCATAAGACGATTCGTTTTTCCGGAGTCACAACGACGCATCACTTTGTCTTGAAAACTTCTGACCATCGCCTGATTGTCTATGCACTTAATACACAGAAAATGCCCATTTTAAGCAAAATTAAAGTTTAATGCCTCAAATAGGCTACTAAAATATCGCGGTATCCCTAATGGCTGCCATAGAAGCCCATCACGATGCAGTGAATGACCAGGCCATTGGATAGCATGATCTCGTCATGAGGTTCCTGAGGGGGGCATGGTGGTTAATCCCTCCAAGATCGCCCCGCTGATACTCTACTGGGTCCTCTCTGTTGTGCTAGCAGGCCTTCAGAGGGGTCCCTTTGAGCTGCTAGATTCAGTCGAGCTTAAATACCTGTCTCTTAAGACAGCACTCCTGATCGCACTCACTTCCATGAAGAGGGTCGGGGACCTCCAAGCATCTTCGGTAAGCGAAGAGTGCCTTGTATTCAGGCCGGCCTACTCTCAGGTGAGCCTGGATACGCGCTCACTCCACTCCACCCATGCGTTGGCACACGGGGCCTCGCTAGCAGATATTTGTCGAGCTGCGGGCTGGGCGACACCAAATACTTTTGCACAGTATTACAACTTCCGGTTTGTACCGGTCTCTTCTAACCTGTTGCAAAACAGATAGATTAGATCGCTTGGTGTCCTCCTTGCTGCGCCATTCCCCCTCATAGGGGATGCAAGTGCCTTTACTCTCCCAGACGTGTCTTCTGAAACTGACCCTGGTCGAGCATCCTCCAAGCACCAACTGCGGTCCGACGGGACGGAGCAGTCTGGCGCTAGGCCCAGTATCCAGGTGATTGCTTAGCCCGGAAGGTCAGCCCCTGTACTAGGATATGTGACCACTTGCCTGATTCCCCAAGGGTAATCTCTTGCGAGGGTGACTCCACGAGAAAGTTTCCCAGATGGTAAACTTGTGTCTTCCCTCGGCCCGTCTCTGCGGACTACTCTTTCCCCCTGGGGGTGGAACTGCAGTGGCAGTGGCTCCCTCCAGTAGCAAGGGGCTTCCGTTGATCCCTACAGGTACAGATGTCTAGTTGAAACATTTGGTACAAATATTTTTATAGAAGGATCGATCCTCTCTATACAATATCTTATCCCAATACAATGTCATAAGTTGTGCCTCTGTGGCTCTCTCCGGAAGACAGCAGCGGGAACATTTGCCCAAGATCTAAGGTTGAATAAAAGCCTGCAAATGGACTCCAACCGATATCCATGTACTGATATCAAAATGCATACTTCTTTTCAGACCAAACTGCAACCTGACACGTATTTTAAGTTTTAAGTAAGTACATAACAAAAACTAAACTAAACTAAAATAAACTAACACTTTACCATTAAAGCAAATTTAGTGACAATATCATAAAGAGTTTGAGAATTAAGTATTGTCAGGAAATCCCTGGAAAACATGAGATGTCAAGTCAAATTTCCAGTGTGCATTAAATTAATAGATGTTACATAATATATAGCTATAATATGACAAGATCACAAGATTAAAAATGGCAATAATTGATTTTGTGTAAAAAAGAAGCAACTTGTTTCAATGTTTTATATTACACGAACAATTACATTAGCCACATTTGAAAAGTATTGACAAATCAAAATGTGCTAATGAAGCTCTGTAAAAAACGTATCTTACATTTTTACTTATTTTAAATTGTCTCTTAATGAAATCAAATTCTCTACTCTAACTTGCTGTCTTCACAACCACATATACATTTGTGTCAAATACTGAAAATATGTAAGTATAGGCAAATGATCAAGTGCAAACTCTTCAAGTGTAAGTGCACTCCCAGGTCTAAATTTCCTGGGAATTCTTAAAGCTTCAAATAACCTAATTTAGCTTTAAAAAATCTATGTAGGAGTTTTAGAGTAATTTAATAACAATCTAAGAGCAGCTCTGTGTGAGGAAAAGACAAAAGCTTGTTGAGGCAGGCTGGCTGACCCTGTTGCTATGAGGACTATGAATGGTTGGTTGTCCAACAAGTAAATAAAAGAGCACCTTTAAGTGTATTAAGCCTACACCTTAAAATAATAGGTATATTTTTTTTTTCCACATTTTAGCTCAATGAACTCTTATCCTAATTTTAAATAGGGGACAATGGGAATCAGATAATCTCTTTTGTCAACAGTTGCTCCTGCTG
The DNA here is from genome assembly GCA_032357475.1 of Enteromius thamalakanensis. Taxonomy (NCBI): domain Eukaryota; kingdom Metazoa; phylum Chordata; class Actinopteri; order Cypriniformes; family Cyprinidae; genus Enteromius; species Enteromius thamalakanensis. The sequence continues at coordinate 1,352,635 of JAUCMT010000032.1, forward strand.
GATGTGGTATATACTTCATATCTGTACTGACATTACCCTACACACCATGTCTCTCAATATCATGGCTCTTAGAGATTACAGATGCACCAGCAAGTCACCCACCAACAATTTGTCCACTTTTGAACTCTGACATATTTCTCTGATATATGTAATGGGAATTGCAATATTTTATTTACAGCTGTGCTAACTTTCACGCTCTGCTCCTACTGATGTAATATGAAGTTTGGTCAAGTAAATAAATAATATAAATCTGATAAATCTTTTTATTAAAAAACAACAACAAATCTTTCATTGAATTATAAAACAATTAAAAACGGGGGGAAATCTTTTTATGAATGATCCCGCTGAAATAAACTATTGACACTTCTAGAAATGATTATGGGTAAAATCTCTGAAGTATATTTTAATTCATATTTACAATTTTGAGCACACCAAGGCGATTATTAAAATTAAAACCATGGTCCAAGCACAGGACAGAAAGGAGAGAAAACAAAGGCCAAATTCCCTTGCATATCCTGCAGTAGGAGACCAAAATAAACATAACATAAAAATGTTGGGTATGCAGCAGCAGCAGCAGTGAAGACTGTAAAGAGTAGGCAATACAATATCATAACTGATATCTTTAAAACATGACAACAGGTACAAAACATAAGCATTTCCATGTTTGAATTACACTATAGATACAGTACCAGAGAGTACTAAACTTAGACTGCCTGTTTCTCTTTTTTTCAAAAGAGCTTTATCTGACCTTCACAGATCTTTGTGTTTTTCTCTTTTTTGGATTCATTGTGTTAGATAACCCTCACCAAACAGGTTATTCTCCTCTGCGCGAACACAATGGCTTTTAGTAATTGTGGCTCTGAATAAAGACACATGCACTTTAAGTTTGGTAAGTTCTAGGCCTATCATTACGCTCAATCAGTGCTTAATGGCCTATTAGAATGCAGTGTTGAGCAATAATGCATTACAAGAATTTTCGATCACAGTGGGGAAATTCTAAAGTTCTTAGTAACGACCATCCCCTGTAATGAGTAGTGCAACAAGTTTGTAGCGGAAAGCAGGAAAGAGAGTCTACCTGTAACTGAATTGTGCAAACAACCCTCATATTGTTGTCACCTCAGAAATCAGAACATGAAAAGTGCAATTCTGCAATCCCCTCCAGCTCAGGAAGAATTAAAAGGTTCTCTCAGATACAAAACAAATACCTGGCTTCAAAGTTCAACTTTAGGTTGTTGTGATCTTTGTTGTAGCACTTTGTTAGTTTTTTGTGCAAGAGAGAAACAAAGAGGTTTGGCAAGAAGTAAAACGTTTTAAACTGAAATCTTGTTAATTACTTAAAAAAGCCCTGAATGGCTTAGCTCCTCAGTACTTGAGCAAGCTCTTATTACATTATAGTCCTCCACGACTGCTGCGTTCTCAAAACTCTGGCCATTTGATAATACCTAGAATGTCAAAATCTACTACGGGTGGCAGATCTTTTTCCTATTTAGCACCTAATACTTTTCGGGAGGCAGCCACACTCAGTTTAAATATAGGTTAAATACATATCTCTTTACTCTGGCTTACACTTACAGTAACACACATTTATTAATCAAATCCATTATAGGATTGTTTGGCTGCATTAATTAAATCAGCCGAAACAGGGAACACTCCCCTTAACACACAATGTACTCGTTACATTGCAAAAAAAAAGAGGAAAAACAATGAGACCCAGAATGGATCTTTTTGTCTTTTCCCTTGTAAAGGTGTATTGTGTGGTTGAGCTATCCGGGATAATTGTCAAATATTTGTGACAAGTAGATATTTGGCTGGCACCCGAACATTAGTAACAAATTGTTTTTTTTTTTTCTTTTTTGGGGTTTCCATTTTTAAGTCAAGTAAAGTTTGAGAGCTGACATTTGCTTTGAAACACGATCTGAAACACTGTAGCGGTTTGGCTACAGCATCAGCACACGGGACAACCTGAGTTTGCGTTTTTATTTATTTATTTATTTTTTGATTAAATAACAATTATTATAATAACAATTACTATAATTACTATTAATAACAACAAATTATTGTTTTAGGCAACCACCATTACACCCCATAATGTTACATTTTAGTTTGAGCGTTACAGTTTTTCAATTAAGTTATGTTATATCCATAATCTAATCCGTTCTTACATCACTAACATTGCCAATCGGGGCGTGCTCTTACATTTCTTTGCTAATGGAAGCTTTCTGTATCGGGATGCTGAGTAAGTAAGGCCACTGTATGCGATGTATGTATTTAAAAAAAAAAAAAATGCTCAAACCTTACCTGATTGAATTATATTTTTGAATTTCATTTTCAGCTGCTGCCATGTTCTTTTAATACCTGCAGGATTGCACCTACATGACAATTACAATTAGATTCA
>JAUCMT010000032.1:1376784-1403910 GCA_032357475.1 Enteromius thamalakanensis
GTATTTTATGTATTTCGGCAAAAGTAAATGTTATTTATTTATTCATTTATTTATTTATTTATTTAATGAAGTATGACTGACCCCTGCTGGCATTATGGTGTATCTTTCATCTTTAATTTTGAGACCACACCCTTCCTTGTCTAATAAAAGCTTCTTGTTGTGTCTGTTTTAAAGCCTGCAGTTAACTTGGACATTTCCAATGTGTGGAGGGAATATTATTCTATCTATTAGTTTTCTGTTTTAGGTATGATTATGAAAATCCATCAGTTTACACTGTAATGACGCTTGCAATCTCACGCTATGCTGAAAATCCGTCTGTTTTAAAACCTAAGAGACGAAAATGTACCTGCAACTATAGAATCAGTCACATATATATATATAATTCTAATGCAAAATTCCCGTCTTCACTGTCACATGATTCTTTCGAAATCTTTGTTCATTTGCTCAGTTACTATTAATTATCATCAAATATAAACACCTGTTAGTACAGTACTGGAAATGTTTTTGTCCAAATGAGTGAAGGACAGGCCTGGCGTCTCACAAAGACATCTCCACTCAAGCACGTATCCTGTGACACTGAGGGACGCTGGTGTCCCCCCCCATACGAGCAGGACAGATGTCTCTGACTGGGGGTGAACCCTGAATTTAGAGATAGAGTCCAGCCCTAAAACAGCATAGAAAGCAGTTATCAAACATCAGCATTTCATTAGTGTGAACAGAGCACCTGTATGAAATATTACATTTCCAGCACTCAAATACCTTTGTTCCGATACACACGCACTTCGGTATGACCCGAGCTCCCTGCTGTGTTAGTAACTCTCAGGTAAATCTTTTCAGCATTCTCGGTGAGATTAAAAAAGCAGTTGCTTTGTTGTACAGTACACAAAGTCTTTTTCGGTTTCTCTGATTCGACAATGTAGGACAAATTCCACCCATTGGCACGGAAATTTTCTGAGGGCTAAAATTGAGATTTAATTAGCATTGATATTAAAATAAAAAAAGGTTTTTGAGCCCCAATCACCTCCGACGTATCTGAGCCACTCTCTATAAACGCGGGTATAAATAGATGACTGGTGACATAAGAAGATACTGATATGTACTGGCCCAGGCCTGGACCAGAACTATATGTAAAATTTGTCTCTGAAGTAGAACCTACCTGGAACAACTGCCAGTTTCAGGTGCGAGACACACTATCATACAACTGAGTCTAACTGCATACTGAGAACAGAGAATCTTTGCCCAAGGGAGAGCTTGCTCCTTTCTCAGCTTACCTTAAGCCCCAACTGTCTGGGGTGCCGGTGATCACCCAACTGTTCTTACAAATGGGCCATCCTCAAGATAGTTGAGGATCCTGATGCCTACTTCCTGTAATGTGACAAAATGCACAGAGAGAAAGGGAAATCCAAAAGGGGAGGACCCTTTACTGCCATGCCTGACCCTCAAACGCAAACCATAAAAATGGTCTTTTGTTGAGAAAAAAATCGAGACATGAAAGTAAGTGTCCTTCAATCCTGGAGCTGGAAGTATCTTCTCTGTCAACATCTTGAACGGAAAATTGCGATGTGTCCGATTCAAGACTCACAGATCCAGGATCGGCCGAAGTCATCGTACTTGGGTTTGATCTTGGCTGGAAGAACAGGCCCAATTTCATCCTTTGCCATGGCAATCTCCTCTTGCAAAACATGTGGGTCCTGCTATACAGGTGGGCCACCGAAGTCTTGAGGATGGAGTTGAACTTGGGAGGTAACCTGGCTTACTGAATCACATCGCCGAGTCGAATTGTGAGGATTAGTCAGCAGGACGGATTTGACAGCACAAGCCATGCTCCCAAACACAGTGCAAGAGGCAACAAATGCATGATCTTCATACTTGAGGTTGTACAGTGGAAGGGAGTAGAACCAAATGGTACAGAAAGAATCATGTTCTGACTCATCTGCTGTCCCTAGGGGACTGGCCAGTGATGCATGCAGACCAGGCATGTGCACAGGTAGGGCTCAACCTGTGCAGAGCACATGCCCTTTTTGTAATTACACTGGGAAGTGATTTTTAATAAATCAATGCTGTTGGTAACCCTTTTATGTTTGTTTGTCTTTTTAACCAATATTTTACCAATTAAAGGTATTAAAAAGTGTATTTCTTAGAACCGCTCAAACTGGCAGTCAAACTTCACAACTCCGCCCCCTGAGCAGTTCAAACTTACGTTTCAGCAGTCAGAGTCAGAGCAGAAGCAGATGAACGTCTTCGTCTTGTAACGGTAAAATATCTTGTTGTGTCTTTATTAAATAAACACTAGTATATCTATAAAGGTTCATACAATGCATCACTACACCGGTGTGATGTTGATGTAATGTGAAGTTGCCGTTTCAATGTTGGACAAATACCACACATTCACTGGTCAAAAACCTGCGGTGTAACTGGATTTGAGTTTGGCACAAAGCAACCGAGTGATCTTTGTCAGCTAGGCAAAATATATTATAAGAAATTTCTATTTTAATTTTTATGGCTGTCTTCTGAATGTGTTGATGAATGTAAATTAAAAGATGTAATTTATTTCATCATATTATATAGCCTATGGTTACACAGCATGGTAGGTTAAAATGCTAGATTTAAAAAAAATATATATAGTATTGTTAATCCCCGCTCATCTTCACTTGTATAAACATAGAAAAACATGGTTTACTAATCTAAAAATGTTGCATAAAAAAAAAAAACAACGTTATTATTTTTATTTGCAAACACATTTAATCAATGTATGTGAATGTGTTCTTATAAAACAAACATTAGCCAAAGCTAATTGCCTAGCTACAGTTTGCAACTTTTTTAGTTAAAACTGCAGTTAGAAACTGCATGCCCCAATTGTAACTGTCCATTCTTTTTCAGTTTCAGCACATGCCCCTCAAAAGGTCTGTGCATGGCCCTGATGCAGACGCATCACATCTCCTAACTGCAGTCTCTTGGCTGCTGACAAGAGGGGGAATCACGGATGAGAATGAGAAGGCAGTGAATCACACTGTCAGCCCTCAAGTGTGAAAACCTATAGAAAATGAAATTGCTCTTTCTTTGACATTGTGGTTATCACTGGCCCTTGAGGCAGTGGCGGAACAGAAATAAAACAAAATGGTAGATTTTCCATCTGGCTCTCCTCTGGGGGAAGGAGCAACACTGTGAAAGAGCAACTTCCCACATGCCTCTGTGCCCATGTGTTGAATGGCCCTGGTCTGCATTCTGTACTGCCGAGAACTACTGGGCACAGTCCTAAAAGTGTCATCAAACAGTCCAGCCTGGGAGTTGAAAGCATCAAGAAAGTGCGCATTGTCGACAATGCTCATCTCAGCAAGGTTGAGCCCTAGATGGCTCTCTTGGCTCACAAGTGTGGACATTGCCTTCCTGAGGGACTCATCTGCGACTTTCTTTGTCCCTAGGGAATATTCTTTAGGAAAGCCAAGACATGCAGAGCAGAAGCAGCTTGACCTGAACCACTGCAAGCTTTGGGTGTGGGAGAGGCTGGAAGCTTACAGGCTTTGGACAGGAGGCGAGGACAAGTGGTGGCGTTTTGCGGGTACAGCACTGCAACTGCACTCTCCACTTGGAGAATGTCAACGTACCCCCAAGCTACCCCGCCATCGAGGATAGTGAAGATGTGGAAGGCAGACAATAATTTCTCCTGAAGCCAGTGGTGATTGGGGCTCCCAAGTTAATCCCCACAATTTCATTACAACATAACTCGCAAATATAACATATCACATGCCTGGTTAGGACTGTCAGATTGACTCTCACCTTCCAGTAGAGCTGTGCATTCTGATCATACACTTTAAGCCATGTGTCCAGGCCACCAGTTGGAGCTGAAAGAACAAAAAGGTTACAACTATTTAATATTTGTGCACAGATATTGTTGTATATGTTTCAAGACAAAACTTTGGCAGAAATATTAATGGCCCTCATTTCATGACAATTCTTTTGACTATTACTGTGTGTGTGTTTGGTTATGTTATGTGGACACTATCCAAAATCCTTGTCTTTGTGGGGACATTTTTAGGGTCCTATGTGGAAACAAGCTTATAAATCATACAGTTTTTTGACAATCTAAAAATGCAGAAAGTTTTGTGTAAGGGGGTTATAGGGCAGGGGTATGGATAGGCTTTTCCATAAGAAAACAAGCTCATATACAATAAAAAATGAAATTTTTGTTTCTCCATTATCATCCTTTTATTATTTGTAATACTAACTCAGATTTATCAGTCTTGTTTCTAGTCTTGAACTGCTTTGATTTTTGTATTTTAGTTCATATTAGTCTAAACACAGGTATTTCTTTTACCTTTATTTTTTTTTTACTTTATTTTCTCATTATAACTTATGCTTCCAATAAATATATGACTTCCTCTGCAATTGGGTTCCTTCCTGCTGACTGTGACAGCTAATGAGGCTTATGAGATCTGAAATTCATGCCTAATTCAAGACATATCACAATTTTAATTGCAACTTAATCTGTTTTAATAAGCCATTTTGTGATTTGAGTAATTCGTAGCTTTTTTTGAACTCATGAAGCCCCTGCATTTCCTGTGAAAATGTTTGGCAAACCGTGTCCTATTTTGGGGACCAATTCTCAAAATATGGTACTGCATAATAAGTAATTCATACAGTATATTCTTCATAGGTACTAAAACAGGTATTGTGCTAGTAATATGCATGCTAATAAGCAACTAGTTAATGAGAAATAATCCCCTAAACTAAAATGTTGCCCAATAATTTAACATAAGATGTTACCCTTCATAAGTGTGCTGGCTATTTTCGGATCACTCCATTTACTCCATTTACTCAATGGACCATACTTCACTCGCATTGTGGCACTGTAATTTGTCCCAGGAAAAAGGCCACATACATTTATTTTGCTTCTTTGATTTTGTTTAAAGAGCAAAACCTGTAGTGGAGTGAATGTTTAAGACGTGTTATGAAAAACACACAAACAGTGCCGTTAAAGATAAAGCATTTATGTGAAAAGCAATCGCTTACCATCTCTTTATTTTGCTGGCTGTTTATTGTTTTCAGTCTGAACTCTAAACTGATGGCTGTTGTCAACCATTGCTGAGATGTTGCAAGACTCCAGCTATAATTAAAGCAGCCCAGCACATCTTCTTCAATCCTTTTAATCTCAGGAGGGTCGAATATTGCTGAAATATTATACATGAACTAAACAACACATACAACTTTCAGCACCAGGATTATCAACAACTATAATCTTATATTTTTGCATTAAAATAAATAAACAAATACAAATGTAAAAGATGATTGCTACTGTACAATTGACTTAGACCAGGGGGCAACTCTAATTAAACACACATGCCTTTAATTTCCAAGCGATCCTAAAACACATAATTAGTTGCTTCCGCTGTGCTTGATTAGAGTTGGAGTTAAACTTTGCAGGACAGTTTGCAGGACAGTGCACTACACATAATATTAAAATTTAAATATAATCACATTAATATGAATTGGAACTTGAAATGGAATGACATAAAAAGGAATTTTCCGAAGTAAAAAAAAAAACTTTAAAAAAGTTCTGACTTCGTTAGTGTAATGAGGTGAGCGGAGGTATGCGGATACACAGACAAGGTCAAATAACCAGCAAACAGAACCACAGAGGCAAGACAGAATCGTAGTAATCTGTGCATTAGTCTGAATGCAGTCTGTTAAAGCTGCCACTGTATATGATATAATCAGTAATAATTCAGAGGAGAAAATTTAAAAAAAACTATTAAAAGTCAGAACTATTTCTCAAACAGCACTTTTTAAAATAATAGATTGTTTATGTAATGAGCAGCCTATTTATATAATTCTAAAAAATTGCAAATAATAAATTTGATTTAAAAGTTAGCCATGTGTTGTAATATTGAATGAGAATGTGATTTTCTCCTGGTTTCACAGACAAGGCTTAAGCTAGTCACAGACTAAAAGCGGTCTCAACTGAAAATATCTTGCTCTGACATATCTTAAAATGTTGTAAAAGAAGCATTAATATCTTAATTTAACTAAGGCCTATTCCTGGCTTAAGCCAAGTCAAGTTTGTGAAACTGGGCCATTGTGTTGATAATAATAATCTTAATGAATTGAATTGTGAAACCAAGATTCAAACAGATATCTCAAATATAAACAAAAAGAATAGAAACTTCAACGTTGGTTAAGATTTAAAGTTGTAAAGATGTATTTGCACAGCAGAAGAATTAATTGGGATAAATAAAGTAGATCAAGAATCGTTTTGGAATCGGATCGGGACTCCCAGAATTGGAATCTGATCGGATCGTGAGGTGCTTTAAGATTCCCACTCCTAGATATGAAGTCCATAGGAAATTAATCCAAGGGAAGTGAGATGATGCGAGTGCCTTCTAGTGGAGCACAAGGGCACTCATGACAATTAGTACAACAAAATAATAGATAAGTATTATTTAACACGTTATTAACATACGTAAAATGTAAATATTAAGATTTTGATTTTTGTGATGTTCAAAGAGATTAATTCAGAAACATTGAGTTCTATTTGTTTATGTGGCATTTTGATTACAATGTACTTTTTCCCTGTACTATTAAGACAGAGGGGCATTTTTTTTAAATAAAACAAAAAAACTTACATTCCATTCTATCTATTGCGTTATATTCGTATTCAAATTCAACATCTTCACTCATATTCACATTCAGCAACTGAAAAAACTGAACAAAACTAAAAACTGAATGAAAATAAAGATTTCTAAATTAAAGCACAGTCTGGTTAAAGCAGCTAAATCCACATTCGTTCTTAATTCTTAATTTAGGAATACAGCTCATTGCTATTCTTACCTGTTTCTATTGGGATTAGCCTCAGGGTTTTAGAAGTTGCGTTCCCTAAGACATTCACTGCTGTCACATTTATCTCCACTTCTGTTAATAAGCTATAAGATCCCCTTGGAATAATGTAGGAATGTTCTCCATGTTGGATGCTATGTTTTTCAGATATAACCTTGTTTAACCTGACCCTGGAAAAGATTAAATATCATCAATCAGATTTATTTAGTATGAGCATAAAAAAAATAATTTCACAAAGTCAATGTATTGGTAATATTTAATCATTTAATATAATAATTTATTATAAGACTATGGTTATTTACTCTAGTTTAATAATTATAATAATAGCCTACATTAGAATTTGTTTTTTCTTGTCAATAAATAAAATGTGAATGTTTTACGAAATTGATCCATCAACAAGCCACATTTCTGAAAATGTCTGCAGAAATTATTACCTAAAAATCTGAAGGGTATAGTTTGTTTGAAGATTTGCATGACCAGCCTCCCACTGACACAGCAATCCATTTGTTATATTCAAAGAGCAGCTCAGGTTTTTAGGAATGGATGGAGGATCTTTAAAAGAAAAGAAAAAAAGGGGCAGAAGTCAGGTGAACTTTTACTTGGAATACATTCTGTAGATAAACTGTAAATGTGAAATTTTCAAATGGGAAAAGGGATATAAACGACAGAAATACTTTTTAATGTCTTTTAAATAAATGTTTTGTTGGTTGAACAATCAGCACAAACATCTACCCCTCAATTCCTTGTTTTATAATGTCCTTGTTGTATATTTAATATGGACCCTGATTAAGTTATTAAGTAATTAGTAACAGAAGTACTAAATTATAATCATATAAAATATCCTCACATCCTGATATCACTTGCACTCCACTGACAATTTGGCAGTTCTTCTCGTCACATACAGCACAAGCAATGGATGTCTCTGTGTCTGGTAGACTAGGGATTGTTACACTATACGTCCTGTTACTCTCCTGGTAAGAGAGATGGCTGGGTGCAAAATTCTTGTTAATTTTCCATGCCACACGAAAGTCTTTTCCTTTGGTCAGTGTGCAGTTTTCCTTGATGGAGCAGGACACTGACACGGGTGATCCTGTGGGCACCACTAAAGCAGGAGTGTAAATCGTAGCACATGATGATGCTTGAATCCCTGCAGATAATAAATGGGTGGGATTTTAACATCATTGTTTTAAATCATACTCATAAGGGAATTCAGCAAAAAGACATTGGGCTCTAGTTATAAACTAGCTAGCAACAAATCAATCTATTACAGAAGTCTTGTGACTTAGCATTGCGTGATATATCCCTGACAACATCCTCCAAGAAACCTGTTTCAAAATGTGTAATACTTGTGCGACATCAAAACCCCCCCCAAAAACTGGTTTGTCCAACATAATCTCATAACTATTTAGTATGTATTCGTACAAAGTGGCAAATTCGTGCTAATTCATACAAATTCATACGACCTCACTCAATTTGTCTAAACCCCAGTGACGGGTAGGCTTAGGGTTGGGGTTACGTGTAAGTCATTCATACAAATGAGCAGCTTGTAAAATATGTATGATTTTGCAAAAATCGTATAAATTCGAAGTGAGGTACGAATTAGCCACTGTGTAAAAAATATGTACGAATTGCTGTGAGACTGGGCTGGTTTTGTCTAAACAGTATATCTATATCAATATAATGACAATATATAATGAATAATATAAAAAATAATATAATGAAATTAGTAAAAATTTAATTTCACCTGTTATCAAGGCATTAAAAAATATCCACAGTGCAAGCACAGGCCAGATAGATGCCATGGTTATGACGACTGAAAACAACAACAAAAACAACAAAAAAACCCATAAAAAAACCAAGTGAAATCTTGTTACCATTTCAGAAAAATACAAGTCTTAAAATGACAAGACCTAATAAGCAATCTGAAAATTTGCAAAAAGAAAGTAAGTGGGTTGACGAAACTGAAATGAAAATGATAAGAAATCTAAGTTTTTAGTCAAAACAGAAATTTCAAAGTAATATAACAACAATACAATATAATTATTGACCAATAATGTAAAATTTAAATAGTTAATTCAGAAAAGTGATTCAATGTTAATTAAAAAATTTTCTCATACATTCATATTCGGAAGAACACTAACTGTTTAAAACATGTTCATAAATTACTTGTTATTAAGTAATTAGGGGTGAAAATATAAATATGAATCAAATACATACTTTGATGTGTTCTGCATCTGTAGGTTCTCTGATTCACATTTAAACTTCTGTGTATTTACTTCCCAGTGAGGTCTGGTGCGCAGTTAAGCTTTTCTTTAAAAAAATCCAGCTGCTGTTCTGAAAACGATTCCTCTGCTCTGACTAAAGAGTCACTGCTGTCAGTCCTTACGTGGCATTTCGTTTTTACCATCCTGAACCACAAGTACAAACCGAAGCAGGAAATGTCAGACTCTTGTGAAACCTGTGTCAGTTTCTGCTCACCATTTTTACCCTTATTTATGAGGAAACTTTAACAATTTGAGTTTATTTAATTAAATTATTTTGTGTAATGATGAAATTAATAAAACATTAATAAGCATGGATACATTCATCAAATATGGCAGTGCTCTAAAGACACAAATAACCTTTTTGACATAACGTCTTAAAAACAAGGCACTCCTGATTGCGAGATAATGACAAAAATCTACATATACTAATTTAAAGATAGACTAAACATGTTTTGTGAGAAGACACCTTCAAGGGTCATCGGATGCCCATTAAATCATATTATTCTTTAGGGTATTAAAGTTATATAAAAAAAATATTATTGCTCTTCCAGACTTTAGAATGGGAGTGGGTGGATGTTTTTGTTCAACAGTCCAAAAGTAGTACATCCATAATAAAATGTGCCTCACATATATCCATATTAAAAATGTTATAAATACTTTTTTGTCACTTCTGTTGACAGTCATTTGTGCAAGCCATTCTGGCGGAGGGCCTATTTGATTATTAACGACACCGGGAGTGCAGAGGAGAGACAGCAAAACAAAAAGCCAGTCATAAATTAGAAGCATAAAACAAGCATTTGTAATAATTAATAAGCTTATCAAGTAATTAATTTAAATAATTGTATGACTGTCAGATATACATGTTTTCAAATATACTTAGTTACTGCAATTTAAATTATTTGTTTTTATACTGTAATGTTACAGCACATTATAATAATAGCATGGTAACAGGCCCGATTTCTGCAGTGTTGGTGAGTTAATTCAGCTGCTGTCCAGTTTATTCTGCTACTTATTACAACATACAATTGGGTCAAACCAATGTAATCAAGCTCAGAGGTATAGAGTTCTGCCAATCTCAGAGCGCACAGCAAACACAAGCAGACCCACAGTATTAAAGTTCTTCTCCATTCTCTGCTTATCAGTGGCTCACATAAAGGCCTTCTCTTCTGTGTGACTGCCGCCCAGCATTGCGGCTTCTCGCGGGGGCTAATTGCCTGTGGTTCTTTGCAGCCCGCCTGCTAGAAAGCAGTTATTATATTTATAGTGATTTCTTTTGTCACTGTCTGGCATGTTGCTTCAGCCTCACAATTTAATATGCCTGCGAACACAAATGAGGTTGCCAATTTCTCCTTTTCCATTTATGTAGTTCCGTGTATTTTTCTTATTTTAACGTGTTTTTGCCCTTCTCTCAAATTGGTTCCAGGAACTTGATGCTGTAGCTGATGCCGTTTTTCTTTTCTCTAGAATTGTTGGTGTCATTTCTATAGTGGTTTGTGCTTGCAAATAAATAAATATTTAAAATAAATTCCAATATCTTTATAGCTTCTCATATGGTCCATCCTTTCCTCAGTCCACACATTTAAATATGGAATGTTAAAAGATGTTGAAAACGATAATTTAAAAAAATCCAAAATCACCTCGTCTTCCATTATTGTGAAATAAACAGTGTTGTTGCACAATGTCAAAAGAGGAAGGGGAAGATTTTCTCTGTCTTTCATGTTCTCTTTACAAGACAGCATACAAGAAACCTTCAAAACAAACATTATGAATTGTGAATATCCATTTATGTAAAAAAATGTCAGATTCATCAAATTAAAACTTTGGTAAAAGGTTATTTAGTAACAGTGTTGTTAACTCACCTAATGAGATGTGTGACAGTGATAACAATATTTTATTTATCTTTTTTTTTTTTTAAACTAGATTGAGAGACTGTCAGCTGAGTTTCATGAAAAACAACAAAAGTAATTGATGAAAACAGCCTTTATGATTCAACCATTAAACATGCTATGATGTTATTTTAAAATTTAGTCCTATAAGCAGAGAACCCCATAAGGTATTTATTCATTTTCTAACAGTAAAGTTGACCTGAGAGCCATTCTGAAGAGAGAAATAAGTGTGGAACCAATCCTCATTTCGAAGGTTAACATCTGACTCAGTGGTCAAAGTCTTTTACCGATAATCTCTTGGAAGATAAATATAGTTTCCATTCCTTGAACATTGTGCATTTTTCAGAAAGGAAGCTGGAGACAGATGTGGGTTTGAAACAGGAAGTGTTGAAAGAGAAGGGGTCCCTATGTGCTAAAACAGCAATGGGTGTGGGATTTCGTGTTAAAGGTGAAGTGTGTAATATTTGCACTAATACACTCTCAGAAGAAAGGGCACACAAAATGTCCTTGGTGTGGTACATTTTCATACATATAGATGTGTTCCTTATTTGTGACCCTGGACAACAAAAGTCGTAAGTGTTAATTTTCCAAAATTAATATTTATACACGATGTGAAAGCTGAATAAAAAAGCTTTACATTGATGTATGATTTGGATGGATACAGCAATATTTGTCTGAGATACAGAAAAATCTAAATGCTGAGAAAATCACCTTTGAAGTTGTCCAAATGAAGATCTTATTAATGCATATTACTAATCAAAAATTAAGTTTTAATATATTTTTGGTAAGAAATTGTCAAATAAAAATAAGAAATTGTCCTTCATGGAACATGATCTTTACTTACTATCCTAAGGGTTTTCTTAAAAAAAAAAAAATTAAAAATCTATAATTTTGACCCATACAATGTATTTTTGGCTAATTGCTACAAATATACCCCAGTGACTTAAGACTGGTTCTGTGGTCCAGGGTCACATTTAATCATAAAGCTTGCATGGGTACACCTCATTTCTAGCGATTATCATTATCTTGACTACATAGACCGTATCTGCATTTGATAAATAAATAGTTTAATCTCGTCATTATACATTACCATCAGTCTGTTCTCCTATTTGATAATGTTCAGTGCTTTGCTACAATCTGTAATGTAATGAGTAATGAGTGTAGTGGAAACAAACAGAATATCAAAAATAAGATGCTTTCATTTTCTACTATAGCACCCTTAAAGATCTTACTTTACAAAACCATATAAAACATAGACAATTAATTTCAAGAAAATTTAGCTAATAAAAATGTTTTTATTTTCAGGTTAAAAACAAATTTCCAGTGTTCTGATTTATGGAGAAACTGAATTGCATCACATTCAATAAACATTAGTGGTTTAGCCAGTTAGCAAATGCAGTTTCTCAGGAACACAGAGAAAATGCAGACCAGAGAGTTTCTGTAAAAAGAAACTAGCTTTTTTTTTTCTTTTAGCATTTTTCCTTTTTCATATCTCATTTTTTTCCCTTTTTTGTCTCCTTAATGGCTCCATAGGTGTCAGACCAGTAAAGGTGCAGACCAATAAAAGTCACAGCATGTTTTTTTTTTCGTCACTGATTTCATGTGAGATTTTCACACAGGACATGCTAATTTGGATCCTCTCAAGACCATCCCATATCTTTGAGCGAACAGAAATGGGAAAGCAGCTCTGTGCGCTTGATGGCTGTCTTGATGAGAACAGACTGAGACAGCAGCAGAGGAGGAGAGGAGGATGAGGAGGAGGGGTCAGATAAGCTCAGACTCACGCTCTTGCTACTTACAAGCCTCTGATCCACTCCTATCTAATACCTGTCAGAGGTAGGCCACAAAATGGAATTGACTATTGATCTCCTGCTTAGCACAGGTCAGTGGCGATGGCAGGGCTGCATGCAGGAAAGAGCGCGTGGCAAGGGACAGCCAGCAAAGAACACGAAGGAGTGAGAGTGAGGAAACAATAGAGTTTTATTAACCCTGGCAGATCTGCAAAGTGCTGTAGTAAGGAAAGAGAGGCTGAGGGACATTGGGGAAAATGACTCTGTAAAGATCACTAGGAGTTTTGGAGTATATTGAGGTAGTTTATTTCAGGGGTGAACAAACTAAATGTGCCTAATGGATTATTTGATAAATAAAATTAATTAAATTACACATAAATAAATACATACATACTGTCTGAATGGGTATTCACTAAGCATGAATTGTCATTTATTTGCACGTTTTGTTGTTTTATCACCTAATTCACCAGCCAGCTGGGATTGAATAGAATTACAGGTCAAAATGTCTCAATATTTAACTTAACATAATTTTACAGCCAAAGAGCATTAAGTACTTTTCTGGAAAGGTGAGAGGGTTGATCTTCTCCACAATCAGAAAAGAAAGCAACAAACCTGGGACTACGTTTTTTACAGGGCAAGGGCAGGCAAATATCCGGAGTGGAGATCCACACCTTCTGGCCGACTTGATACGCTGGGGCTTTGGATTGGCATCGATCAGCGGTTGTCTTCTGCCTGCGCACTGCCCAGAAGGTGATGAGCTTCGGCCCAGGCTCTCTCACTCTCCAGGAACCAGTAATCGACAGCCAGCACACCGATGGTTCGCCGTTCCATGGGAAGAGAGGGGACAGGAATCCGAGTACTCACTGGAATGGAGTGAGTCCGGTGGAGGCTTGGTTGAATTAATTTTGTGCGTATTCAGCCCAGCACAGATACTGATTCCAGGAGTCTTGGCGGCCATGGCAGAAGGTACGGAGAAACCACCCCACCTCCTGGATTTTACACTAAGTTTGGCCGTTGGCTTGAGGATGGTACCCGGACATAAAGCTAATGGTCACACCCAGGGAGTCTAAGAAAGGAGTGCCATACCCTGGATATAAACTGTGGTCTATGATCAGATACTATATCCTACAGGAATCCATAGGATCGGAACACATAATCAAAGAGGAGAGTTGCCAGAAGGAGTGTCTCCATTCCGCCAATGCCAACTTGATGGCCCGCAACTCCCTGTTGCCTATGTCGTAGCTGTCCGTTCCATCGGGCTGAGTAAGCACATGGGAGGAGTCAAGGAGTCCTCGAGAAGTAAGCACATGGGAGGAGTCAAGGAGGTTTCCCCTGCTGCTGGGACAGGACCGGTCTAGTTTGGTAAAAATGGTGGCACCTCGTAGCTGTTTAATAGACGAAGGGATGAGGGGGAGAGGATACTTAAAAAGTACAGTTGCCTTGTTTAGGGCAAAATAATTAATGCG
This sequence comes from Enteromius thamalakanensis, assembly GCA_032357475.1. Classification (NCBI taxonomy): domain Eukaryota; kingdom Metazoa; phylum Chordata; class Actinopteri; order Cypriniformes; family Cyprinidae; genus Enteromius; species Enteromius thamalakanensis. The sequence continues at coordinate 1,391,022 of JAUCMT010000032.1, forward strand.
GGGGAAATCACCGTCTTTTTTGGCCACAAAAAAAAAAAGAAAACTAAATGCAGCAAGGGAGTGGATGGGCAGATATAGCCATGTTCAAGTGCTTCCTGTATGTGCTCCACCATGGCTTTATTCTCAGGAATGGAAAGGGGGTAGATCTTGCCATGGGTCAATGGACCATCAGGGAACAGATCAATCGAGCTGTCCCATGGACAATGTGGTGGCAGTTTGGCAGCTCTCTTGGGGCAGAAGATGTCCAGATAGTACCGATAACACTCGGGAATAGCAGCGGACTGTTTCTCTACAGGGCTTTTATGGAGGTGGTACATACGTGGACAGGTACCAGAGTTTTCAGAGGTAACTCGGGGAAACAACAGTTTGATCCCCATTTCAAAATTTCTCCTGACCACCAAGAGAGGATGGGATCATACCTTGCCAGCCACGGGCGCCCTAGCACGACATCGGCGGTGGAGCCCTCCAGTACCAGTAGTGACATTGCCCAACTTGTAGGTACACCGGATCCATCTTGCGTCACACATGATGATTGTCGAAAGGCTGCCCTGTGATGGACTGAATACGATACACTACTTCAATGGGTGAGGTTTTGAGCCTAAGATGGTGGGCTAGATGTCCCGCAATGAAGTTCCCCGCAGAGACGGAATCAATGAGGGCTGCAACTGTAACAGAGACATAATGAGGGTAAATGGAGGGATTTTCTTGAGCATTGGAAGGATAGTACTCACCACGGGGGCGTGAAGGACGGCGAGGGCATTCTCAGGTATTATGTCTGGCAATGCCACAATATAAACACAATCCTATCATCATCCATCGTTGCTGTTCATTCAGAGTGAGGCGTATAAGTTCAACTTGAATGAGCTCTGGATTTGGTTCTGGAGGGCTGATGGTGACCGGTGGGCTGGGAGAGAATGCTACAGAGCTCTGTGAAGGGATTGCATAGAATTGGATATGGTTGCACAGCAGACAAAATTGTTTGGAGAGAACTGATGTTGGAAGTAACTGGAATGACTTTGGTTATATGAGTGATGGAACGTTGGAAACGTAGGGAGACGATGGAGACAGAGAACCATGACCACATACCACAACTTGGAGAGGATAAAGACACAGAGATGGATTCCTTGGAGCCTGGGGAGAACACAGTGATCGCGGAGAACACTGGGAAATTCACAGAGCAAGTATAATAGTTAATTCTTGAGAGAGATTTTGCCAAAAAAAAAGTGACTGAGAGGTGGTGTGTGGTTTTATGTGGTATGTGATGAGTGTAGAGAGTGACTGCAGGTGGAGGTGACAGTAGTTGGTGATCAGTAATTTAGGGGAGAGTGATCATTGTGAGGAAGTAAGGGTGGAGCCTGGTGTGGATGTAACAACAACAAGAACGGTGATTTTTGTATTCAACAACATTATTCATTAAACAAAATTCAAGCATTAAAATAAAATAAAAGTAAAACATATGACAGACGAATTGGGATCTCGCTTCAAGGGACTAGTCTACTTCGCCTGTATAAAAACATCAGCTGGCAGTGATTGCATCCAGCTGCAGATGATCACCGTGTGAGTATAAATAGGCAGCTGATGCAGTTCATCTTTAGCTTTCACTTCAGAGCCGAACCTTCATGTGTCCAACCCCCCCGTTCTACTCTGGACGAAGAACAAGAACAAGCGGATGGGGTGATGGTTTCTTCAGTGGCGGTGGTCCCCATGTCAAGTGTGTTGCCACAGCAGGCTACACCTGCTACACTTAAAGAGTGTGCTAAAAGAGCAGCTAACGGGTGGTACGTCTTTGTAAAGACACGTCTTTTTAAAAATGACTTACCACTTGTGCATTTCTGGATGCGGTCATTACCGGGTGATGGTAATGATCGCTGCCTGATGTGCCTGGGCTTGAAGCATGCTGAGGTGGTTTTTGTGGATAAGTCATGTTCTCTCTGTGGAAAGATGACCATTGTGGAGCTGCGGACCAGACTCCGCTACCTACAAGGGGGCAGGGTACCCTTACCTCTGCTTAGATCTAGGGTTCACCCTGGTGAAAGCCGGGTAGGCGCTGCTTCTGACAGAGGGCAGACTGGTCTAACGGAGACGGTGAGGAATTCCTCTTCAAGAGCTCTTCCTTCCACAGGCGCTCTGCTACCAATGGAGCTGCCATTGGAGCAGCCTGGCCCCCCGCAAGGGGTACGAGTTGTTACCTTTGGTGCTCCCCGAATGACCGAATATCGATCGCTGCATTGGAAGGAGAGTCAAATTCTGCCTCCACTGCATCTGGAACCTTCGAGGCTGGACGATTGGTACCTGGGGGTGGCTAGTGCTGGTGCACAGGGCCCCAACCTGGTGCCTTTCTATCTGGAGGTGCATGACAAGCTGACTAGGACGTGGATGGCACCTTTCACTGCCAGAAACCATCCCAGTGGTTCGTCTTCCTTCACCACCCTTGGCGGCGGCGCAGCTAATGGGTATTCGGGGGTCCTCCTGGTGGAGCGGTAGGTAGTGATGCAACTGTATCCTGGTAACCCGATGCTCCCCTCCCGGGCCTGAAGGTACTCGTCGGCTCTGATTGGTAGTGCTTATTCGGCCTGTGGAGAAGCTTTCAGACCGGCCTCTTCATTGACACTTTGGAGAACTTCGCCCACCACAACTCCAATGCCCAGAAGCAGACTGAGGCCATCAGACAAATCTTGCCTCGGCGTGCAGCTGCTGCCTCCACCCGGCTGCCAAAAGCACCACCTCAGTATGTATGTATTTACAAAAGTAGCAGAGACTGCCCTGACTCCACTCTGGGAGCAAGGGGTTCACATTCTCAACTACCTAGACAACTGGCTAATTTTAGCTCAGTCTCAGGCTTATGCAAACACATTGATTTGGTGTTACGACACCTCATTCGGATTTGGTCGAACAGACAGCATGTGTTGAACTGCTTGAATACATTCAAGGAAAGGATGGCGGTCCCACTGAAATACAGAGGCTCCTAGGGCATATGGCAGCAGCAGCAGCAGTCACGCCATTTGTGCTGCTTCATATGAGCCCGCTTCAGCACTGGATTCACGGTGGAGCACGGTTCTAGTGACCCGCCACCAAATCTTCTCCCCATGGTCAGACCTCTTATTTCTACGGGCAGAAGTTTCCCTAGAGCAGGTCTCCAAGCATGCTGTGGTATTCACGGATGCCTCCACCACCAGTTGGGGGGCTACGTACAACGAGCATGTAGTGTTAGAAGTTTGGATAAAACCTCATCTGCAGTGGCATCTAGAGTTGCTGGCGGTACGACTCACCCTGGGCCGTCTCAATGTCACAACTTAGGAGACCTCTCATTGCCAGTTGTTGTGAGTATTCATCCTGAGACCTCCTACGGGACTCCTGGACTTCTGTACATCTCTGTTCAATGAACCTAGTGCTTCAGAGTTACTGAATAGGTAGTGCTGACTCCCGCAGTACACAGGAAGCGTCAGCGTCGTTGGTGTTTTGGTAAGGATCCCAATTTGTCGCTTATAATCGATTTGACTCGGAGTGACCGACTGAAAGGGAACATCTCGGTTACGTATGTAACTCTGTTTCCCTGAAGAAGGGAATGGAGATATTCCATCGCCAATGGTGCTGTAATGCCACTGAGTGGCCGGGTCACCGGCTTGACTTTTTAGCGAAAACCTAAAGATGCACTGTATCAGCTGCCTATTTATACTCACGCTGTGATCAGCTGCAACTGTTCATTTGCGTGTTTTTATACACACAAAGTAGATTGGTCCCTCGAAGCAAGATCCCAATTTGTCCGTCATATCCTGATCATACCTTCTTCAGGGAATGAGGGTTACAGACATTTTTTTTTCATAAAGCATACAGAAAAACAATATGTTCTGTCAAGATGATGTTCAGAAGTGTTAATTTTGCTAAATTATTCACAGCACAATCAGGATCCAAAGATTTAAAGTTCTTTTAAGCTACAGCAGCTTTTCAGATATCATCCCCCACAATGTTCCACATTCTGTCCTTAATCTATAATTGTGTTAGATTCTTAATGGCAGTTGTGAAAGTTCTCCTTAACATTCAGAGTAGACTGTTAGGGTGGGTTTAAGGTTGATAGAATAAGTTTACATATACATATATAGTAGATATAATAGATAGCTTGCTAGATAGATCGATAGATGACTCCAAGTTAACATATAATGGTTGCAAAGTTACTTCTTGTTAGAACAATGTCTAAAGTGCCTAAAATTTTCTAAAATTCCAATAAAGAAGATGATTCTTAAACTAGTTATCTCACTGAGACAGTGAGACAAGAGCTCAATCCTTTCATTAACTATTACTGCGAAATAAAGCACCAAGCTTGCCGATAATAATAACCTCCCCACCCCCAGTCCACATATTCTCATAGAAGCACCAGTCCGACATATGGTGATGAATGGCCATGCCGTTCCACATCCACTCTTTAAGAAAACATAGTTAATTGCCTCACTTTGTTCTGTCAATTACGGTTCCATTTGCGTTCAAGGGAGAAAGGCTTAAAACCAGCTCTTTTTTCAAGGCAATTGATTTATGAACTGCTAAGCATAACCTTTTGCATCCACAAAATGTATCGTTTTTTTTATTTATTTCTTGATTCTGAAAGGTCCTTTCAAGTGGGAGATGTACGTCTGGAGTGGTGTGAGGCTGCACTGGGGAAGCATAGGAAAAACCTACTTTAATTAATCAAAAACACAAAAACCTTATTGTGAACTATAATCTTGGATAGTAAGCATATATTGGTAAGTCTGACAGTTTTCCATTTTGTTTCGTTTGAGATTATGGCTTGTCATGGAACCGCAAAGGTAAGCCAAGCGGTCTCATTGTTACTCACATTACCATAATATGGAACAATGTAGAAAAAGGACGGGTAGAAAAGAAGAGATTGTCATAGCATGAACCTGCAAGCTGGTTTCAATACAATAGTGCAATTCAGTACAACCTTGCTGTGCTGTACTGCAGTTTTAAACTTTGATAACTTCGATAACATGAATAAATAAGAATGAATTAAATAAATGAATAAGAATGAATTAAACAGGCTAACATTTAAATTACAGCATCATACAAAGATTCTGAGCTGCTAGAGATTGCTGAATAACAGAAATTACATTATTTAAAATTAGCATTGGTTAATCTTTGAAATACTTACAATAGATGTCAAATATGAACTCACAAAGTATCATTCACATTTAACTACATCAGTAGGCTACTGTATATTTTAAAATAATTGTTTACATAACCTCAAAATGTAACTTTCGCAGTTCTCCCTTCTTTTGTATTGTCTATAGGAGAGCTAGTATACAGTCGAGTTGTACACATGCATTGCTCTCAGTGATTGCATTTGTGTTCAACATCCAGCAGGTTTTTTTTTTTAAGGTAATGTTAAAGTTATTTATTTGTTGCGTTTAAAATGACCTTCATGTATACTGTTTTATCATTGTCCTAGAAACAATATCAGTTGGATACTATGGAGATTCATTAATACATGAAATAAACTTGTTATTATTTAATTTTATATATATATATATATATATATATATATATATATATAGATAGATAGATAGATAGATAGATAGATAGATACAGTCATGGCTAAAAATATTGGCACCCTTGGTAAATATGATCAAAGAAGCCTGGGAAGATAATTACTTATCTCTCTCTCTCTCTCATATATATATATGACAAAGCATAGAGATGTACTGATAAAAACCAAACAATTACCATACTTTTCTTTGGTGGGTGATTGTTTTTTTTTTCTAAAGGTTGATGTTATTAGACTATCTATGGTAAGTTTATTTACTAGTTAATGTTACATTAAGTTGTAATTAGGTTGTAAAAGAGCTTTTCCATAACTTCATGAATGTCTTTAACTTCAGAGTCAGTTGGATTTAAACAATTGTCCTTTGAAGACAACTTTTCCTACCTTTAAGAATATTTTTTCATGTGGCACAGATGTGCCTGAAATTGCAAGGCACTGGAAGTCCAAATAGAAGCGATATGGGTAGTTGGTCTGGTGTCTGGCCCCATTCTCCAGTTCATCATTCGTTCTGATGATATATGATATACTTGCATATAGCTGAACCTCCACTGTGGCATCAGCAATGACAATAGGGACTTTCAATGTCTCTTCGATTTTATGGTCCAAAGATCCCATATGTTGTCATTTCCACAATCACATTTCTGTCCAACTCATGATATTACTGGTTCAATATTAGATGATTCAGGCATTTGGATGTGGAAAGTATCAAAACACTGCAGTCTGTAAAAAAGCTGCTAACTAGTGTGTGGAAATGGATAACAAAACTTTTAAGTAAAAATGTTGAGGCCTGGTTTTAGAATGCGTTAAAGGGATACTTCACTCTCATGTTGTTTCAAACCCATAAGACCTTTATTCTTCTTGGGAACACAAACTAAGATATTTTTTTATGAATTCCAAGAGCTCTCCCCTCATAAGACAGCAAGGATCCTTCCACAATCAAGGCCTGTAAGTCAGGTTTGTGCCCATTTACAATCATTTATATCACCAAAGCTGCTTTCCTTCCTTATTTGTGGGAAACAGAGGAGGAAAAATGGAACATAAGGCAAGCAAATTTATATACTGTTATACATTTTATTTTAGTGTACCACTTGCATAAAAGCCACATCTGTAGGAGGTGCCATTGTTGTTTCCCAATGAACAATGCAAGACAAATGTTTGCTTTTGATATGTGTTTGATATGTGCTTCCATTTGCAAAAGATTTTTAATTTAGTGCTATTTTTGGATTTGTGGTTCCCTTTCATTCGGTCACTCTGACGAATAGGAATCTCGCTTTGAGATGCCAAAACAACTTGTATGCAAACATGCCAATGAATTTCATTGGCATACGCTGATTAAGATCAGCTGAACCCAATCGCAGCGCGAGTATAAGTAGGTCAGCAGATCTAGCGTTCTTTAGCTTTTCGCTTCAGAGCCGAGCAGTTCATGTGAACGTTCTTGGAGCCATTTCTACTCTGCAAAACGACGGGGAAAGGCTCGTGTAACGGCGTTGCAGCGACGGTGGTTCCAGTCGAGTGGCGGTAACAATTGTATTGCACTATCTGCATTGTTTTCCGAGCGACCATCTTCCCTGTTGGCTTCAGCCTTTCACAAAAAGAGCATGCACGAAGTTGCATGTGCTCTGACACAGATGGAGTTCCCAGCCTCAGGGCAAGTGGTACCCAAAACCTCAACGAAAGAGCAATTTTCTTCCCCCTGTGTTCCCTTTGTTACACACTCACTCTCCTCTCATTTTAGGCAGCAGTCAGAGCTTGTGGAGGACTAACCAACGGACTTCCCGGCCTCACTACTGCCGGAACGCAGGTAACTTGCACACACATACACATGCAGGCCTCCCTCCGAACCGGTTCAGAGACGCTCGGACTGGACCCCTGCGTTCCCCCTCGCTGGCCCACCTCTGGCACCCTGGTGGCTCATCCACACCATTCGTCTCGGTTATGCGATTCAGTTCACCAGGTGACCTCCCAGGTACAGCAGTGTTCACTTCACAACAGTGAATGCAGACAATGCCCCTGTCCTGCGTGCAGAAATTGCTACTCTTCTTAGGAAGAAAGCAATAGAGCCGGTCCCTCCAACCGATATGAGAACAGGGTTTTACAGCCCATATTTCATAGTGCCCAAAAAAGGGGGTGGGTTACGGCCAATCCTGGATCTGCGAGTCTTGAATCGAGCTCTTCACAGGCTTTCGTTCAAGATGTTGACGCCGAAACGCATTTTCGAATGCATCCGTCCCCAGGATTGGTTTGCAGCAATCGACCTAATGGACGCATACTTTCATGTTTCAATCCTTCCGCGACACAGGCCCTACTTGAGGTTTGCGTTCGAAGGGGAAGTGTATCAGTATCGTGTCCTGCCCTTTTGGCTCTCCCTCTCGCCCCGTGTGTTCACAAAAGTGGCAGAGGCAGCCCTGACTCCTCTGAAGGAGAAAGGGGTTTGTATACTCAACTACCTCGATGACTGGCTAATATTAGCTCAGTCCAGAGCTCAGTTGTGCAAACAAAGGAACTTGGTGTTACAACACCTCAGCCTGTTGGGTCTTCGGGTCAACTGGGAAAAGAGTAAACTCTGTCCGGTGCAGAGGATCTCTTTTTTCGGTATGGAATTGGACTCGGTCGCTCAAACTGCGCGCCTCATAGAAGAGCATGCTCAGTCTCTGCTGACTTGCTTGAATACGTTCAAGAACAAGAATGCAGTTCAACTGAAACAATTTCAGAGGCTCCTGGGGCATATGGCAGCAGCTTCAGTGGTAATCCTGCTAGGGCTGCTTCATATGAGACCGCTTCAGCATTGGCTCCACGATCGTGGGCATGAAAGGTGGGCATGGAAGAGTGGCTCGCTGCGGGTTCAAGTAGCTCCAGCTTGTTGCCTAGCCTTGCTCCCGTGGTCAGACCTAAAGTTTCTTCGGGCAGGAGCGCCTATAGACAATGGGCATGCAGTCTCGGAGTTTGGACAGAACCTCATCTGCATTGGCACATCAATTGCCTTGAGTTGCTAGCAGTTCGTCTAGCTCTGGGTCGCCTCAAAGACCACCTTCAAGGCTATCACGTTCTGGTCTGCACAAATATGCGTTCCCCCCAGTTAGCCTTCTAACACAGTTCCTGTGCAAGGTCAGGGAAGAGGAGGAGCAGGTCCTGCTGGTAGCCCCTTATTGGCCCACCAGGACTTGGTTCTCCGAACTCATGCTCCTCGTGACAGTCTCTCCTTGGCCGATTCCTCTGAGAAAGGTCTACTGACTCAGAGACGGGGCACCTTATGGCACCCGTGCCCAGATCCGTGGAAACTCCACGTCTGGACCCTGGACGGGACGTGGAGGTTCTAAACAGCCTACCTCAAGGTGTAGTTGACACTATTTCTTCTGCGAGAGCGCCTTCCACAAGAGCTGCCTACGCGTTGAAATGGAACCTGTTCGTCGACTGGTGTTCTTCTCGAAGAGAAGACCCACGAACTTGCCCGGTCGGATCCGTGCTTCTCTTTCTACAGCAATGGTTGGAGCGAAGGCTGTCTCCCTCCACCCTTAAGGTTATATGTGGCTGCTATCGCTGCAAACCATGACCTAGTCAATGACAGGTCTCTGGGAAAGCATGATCTGATCATCAGGTTCCTTAGGGGGGCGAAGAGGTTAAATCCCCCTCGACCCTCCACTATACCCTCTTGGGATCTCTCTCTTGTGCTCCGAGCATTGAGAGAGGATCCCTTTGAGCCTTTACCAACAGTTGAGTTGAAGTTTTTATCAATGAAAACGGTCCTCCTGCTGGCATTGGCCTCCATCAAGAGGGTAGGGGACCTGCAGGCTTATTCGGTCGACGATTCGTGCCTCGAGTTCGGGCCCGAGGATTCCCAGGTAATTCTGAGGCCACGGCCCGGCTACGTGCCCAAGATTCCTACCACTCCCTTCAGAGACCAGGTAGTGAACCTCCAAGCGCTGCCCCCGGAGGAGGCAGACCCAACCTTACTGTTGCTGTGTCCCGTCCGGGCACTACGGTGTTACGTAGATCGGACACGGAGCTTCAGGATCTCAGACCAGCTCTTCAGACCTGCCCCCTCAGTGTACGTGCTCACTCAACAAGAGGTGTAGTATCGTCCTGGGCTTTAGCACGTGGCGCCTCGCTTGTTGACATTTGTAGAGCTGCAGGTTGGGTGACCCCAAACGCGTTTGCTAGGTTTTATAGCTTACGTGTTGAACCGGTTTCTACCCGTGTTCTCACCTCTAACAGAGCTGAAGGACCGGAGTAGTACCTGTTTGGTCGGCTTGGTATACTTCACCAGTAATCCTTCTTAGTAGACACTGGTATCCTCTGATCCCCTCGGCTGTCGGATGTAACGGAGCATCTGACGCAAGGCCCTTGGTAGGGATCCCTATTCGTCGGTCACCGACGTGACATCGAAGTGACCGACTGAAAGGGAACGTCTCGGTTACGTATTGTAACCCTTTGTTCCCTGAAGAAGGGAACGGAGACGTCACGTCTCGTCGCCATAGGGACTGTACCACCGCTAGGGGCCGTAACACCGGCTCGGCTCTTCAGCGAAAACCTAATGAACGCTGGATTAGCTGACCTACTTATACTCGCGCTGCGATTGAGTTCAGCTGATCCTAATCAGCGAATGCCAATGAAATTCATTGGCGTGTTTATACACGCAGAGTTGTTTTGGCATCTCGAAGCGAGATTCCTATTCGTTGGTCACCGACGTGACGTCGAAGTGACCGACTAAAAGGGAACCTTATTTGTTATACTATAGCAGTTATTTAGTCTTCTGACAACAACAATTTTCCACAGGCACTTCATGAAATCACTGCTGCGGCCATGTTTCGGCAGCAAACTTCCTTGATAATTACAATGGAATGGGAGTATAGTTCCTAATCATATTAGCCTAAAAAATTGCAGCTTTTAATTTTCCACCGGTGTTAGTACACAATATAACAGAAGAGTTTTACAGAAGTTGTAAATAGGAAAAAATAAAACTTTTTGGTCAATTTCGAACACTACTGGTTTAGGGCAAATTCCAAACGGCTTTTTTGCTCCCTTTAAGGGCACTTTGGAAGGGGGACACCATTTGTAGGGACGTTCCAAATGAAAGTGAGCAACTGATTCCTTTCACGAAGGGCCCTTCCAGAAGTCTGTAAGTGAAGGGATGGTCACTTCGGAAGTGATTTTCATTTGTGATCATTTGATCTTCAGTTAGGAGCTCTTGCGATGCATTTTAAAACAAAGTTGGCATTGATTTGGACTACACATACAAACCTAAGTAGAACAGGCTGATTAGATTTGTCTTTATTTGAATTTGATAGAAAATATTTTGTCAGTGGTAGAAATATGATTTAAAATGGTAATGTAAGCAAGTTTACGCATGTTTAGTTAAAGGTTTAATATTAAATAAGACACAGTTATACAGTTAAATAAAATAATAATAACGAGAATAAATATTTATTTGCAACAACTGTTGGGAGTGCTGAATGCTGCACACACACAGTGTTGTCAAGGTAACGTTTGGTCCATCGCTCCCTTCACCAAGGGAGTTCCAAACAGTTATATGAGACTGAAATGCCCTACACTCTTTAACACACTTTAAGGGCTCTGCCCTTCGAAGGGAGTACGGAATAGTTCTGTTTGGAATTCGTCCTTAGTTGGATTCAATGATCTATGCTAAGCTATTTTAAAAGTGCTACTGTCAGACCCGGAGATCGGATGAATAGATTCCAAAACGGCAATGAGAATGAGCCAATTTCCAAATAAGTGGAGTGTTTCTTTGAAACTCTGTAGATGTGCCTGTAGGCCAGCTTTCCTTAGGATCATTCCATGCATAAGAACATGCTAAACTATAGTGCTTTATATTTCATCAGCAACTAATGACCTTTGACCTCACCCCCTTCATTTTTCTTTTATCCTCCTATTCCTTGTTTTATCCCATTACCAGGATTTATTTCCAAAACACATAATCACCTGTGCTCCTGCTCATACCATCCTGAGATTCTGACCAGTGTGTCATCAGTTTTGCTTCTTAATGTTCACACATGATAAATGTGTTTTTTTGTTATTCTTTGGGTAGTTATATTGTTTGTTTAGGTTTTCAAAATTAGGTTAAACGTGCAAAATGATGCCATTCTTTTTGTAGAAAATACTAAGCAAATTGAAATGGCTTGAAAACATGACAAATGTCTGTGTTGGTTTTTAGTGAGCATTCAGCTTGATAAAATGAAAGATGTATCTTCGTGCCTGTGACCAGGCTGTTATGACGATCACCTGAAAATAAGTTGAGTATTTCAAAATGTAAAATGTTTTCCATATTTTACCATATTTCATTTTGACACAAAGCAGTGATATCTAAGGCCCAGTTTATACTAGTGAGTTTTAGTTTTGTCGTTTACACTTCTCGAAAACAAAAACTTGCGTTTTCCACCCTCAAAAACAAAGACTTTTAAAGAACACAGGCCCTGTTTTAGTTTGAAAACACAGGGGTTGCGTTTCAGTGTAAAGGGTTGTTCAAATGAGGTGGCATCTTCTGTGTGGTCAAGTTTATTTCAAATGTGGCCACACGAATTGCACGCTCAGAATGGAAGCAACACTGTTGCAATGTGTTCGTCTTTCGCATTTGCACCACATCGAGATAAAATCATCTCGGCTGTATCCGTTATCGCCTCCTATACCCTACATTAGTCCACTCATTCAGTTCTCTTGAAGGAGTGAATTAAAATGAGTGAATTAATTTGAACACTGAGTGCACCAGAAGGATGCTTTTACATAGATTGCTTGCTGCTTCATACTCATTTGAAACAGGTAACTCCAGTTAAAGTATTAAAGATTAAAGGATTTATCTTGAATTCATGGAAATTATGTTGAGAGAGTGGGGTAAAGTGAGACATTTTTTACATTTGCTCCCCTCTAAGCGAGCTTAAGTTATAAATCAGTAAAATGTACACATTTCTGTGATGTATGGAGTGGAGGCTGAATCAGAGTCGGTAAACAAAGCAAAGGTCAAGGTAGGCAGCGAACAATCACAAGTGAAAGACAATCCAAAGACAAAAACTAGAAAATAAATACAGAGAAATGCTAGGAAATGAAAGCTATGTAAATCAAGACTACGTGACCTTCTCTGGGTGGTGAGTATTTAAATGCAGTGAGTAATGAGTGTATGGGTGTGATTAATTGGATGTAGGTGTTTGATTAGTCCAGGGGCCTCATGTATCAACGCTGCGTACGCACAAAAACTGTTCACGCTCACGTTGGGATTTACTAACAATGAAATGAACGTGAGAATGTGCGTTGGTCCACGTCAACTCCATGCCTGGCGTACGTGCATTTCTTGTGCGTATTTGCTTTATGTCCGTTGGCGACTCCTAGAGGCAATTGTTTTAAATTGCA
>JAUCMT010000032.1:1497793-1509386 GCA_032357475.1 Enteromius thamalakanensis
TCACTGAATTACACTGTAATCTTTTACGTGGTAGTATCACGCAATTTTCGGTAATTACGTGATACTAACACGGAATTGTGCATTAAGAGTTCGTGGTTATTTCACGGAATTCTGTGAGATCAGGTTGAATTATGGAATTAGGAAATACAGTTCTTTTCAATAGCGATCTCCCGATCACTTTAACATAGATACTTCTCCTTGTCATTTCTGGCAGGTTTCGTAGGACACTGAGGTGGTGAACATGAGGAGAGCGTTCTTCTGATCATTTGACTGGGACAGGGTCTAAGGAGACAGGTAAGTGACACAGTAAGTATGACAGATGTGTTCTCACGTTAAGTGTGTGATCATCCGATTGTCCTGTGAGGATAGAGGCGACAGGTTGATAGTCATGGTAAGACTCAACTTCCTTGGATGAATAAGATGATCGCCAGATCGTTGTCATTCCACCCTTGATGAGTCCTTAAAACATCATAGTCATTCAATCCAAGAATCCAGGTGCTCGTAGTGGGTAAGTGCTGTTGATTAAAAGATCTTGACAGAGTTTAAGTCTTAGACATAGCATGGATATTTCTTTCAAAATGAGCGAGTAGAGATAAGTGGAAAGATTACCTCGTGCATTGTTAGCTCAAACTCAGCCAACGTGGTAGTGCTTAGCAGGGCTTTTAAAATCTATTCTGATTGACATCAGGTGGTGGTAATTCATGAGCTGGTGATTGTGAGTGTGTGAGGTTGACTGCACTGATCCCAGCGCAGTCCCATGACGTGACAATAGTAGATGAAGTGTATTAAAGTGCAGCCAAAACCAGGGAAGGCAGATTTTGTTATATGTTCTTGTTATTCTTATTTTTTACATTAATTTTCATTTTTACACCAGACATATATAATAACATTTAATAATCGGTATCGGCATCTGTCCTTAACAAACACATATCGATCAATCCCTAGTTTTAAGTATTTAGGCTTTAAGTATAACTCGTTTGAAGTTATGGTGCTGTGTACAACATTTATCTAGAGAAACATGTTAATAATATATATATAGTGATAAATCCCTAGTGATGTTTGTACTGGGTACTGTAATACTATTAATGTAAGTGGTGTTGAAACTCTGCAGCAAAGCGATGATATCTCAGATCATTATCTAGTCTTGTGTAAACTCCAGAGCTAAAACTGTAAATTCTACTACTTGTTACAAGTTGGTAGAACTATCACTTCTACAGCAAAAGACTGTTTTGTAAGTAATCTTCCTGATTTATCTTAAATCCTCAGCATATCCAACAGTGCAGAAAAACTAGATGATGTAACAGAAACTATGGACTTTTTAGCACTTTGTATAAAATTGCTCCTTTACATTTAACAAAGATCAAAGATCAAAAATAGTCTGACTCTGTGGTATAACAAGCACCCTAAAGAAAGCAGCCCGGAAAATGGAGCACAGCTGGAGAAAAATAAAACTAGAGGTATTTTGTTTAGTTTGGCAGGAAAGTACGTATCCTACAGAAAAGCATTAAAAACTGCTAGAGGTGATTGTTTTTTGTTTCTTCTAGATGAAAACAAACATAACCCCCCATTATTTACTCAAAAAGGCAATAAATTGACAAAAAAAAATGTATCAACAGGTTTTGGCAATTCCCAAGAGCACAGCAATAATTAATTTATGAACTAGTTTACTTCCAAGATTGTTACATAAGAGATAAAATTGTAACCATATAGCCGTCAGCTACAGTATTGCATCAGATAGTATGCCATAAACACCCTGAGGACAAATTCCACTCATTTTCTAATATAGGAGAGGAGTAAATTGTATAAATTGTTAAATCATCTAAATCAACAAAATGTATGTTTGACCCTATTTCCTCTAATCTACTAAATATTAGGGTGTCAATTAGGTTGCCACATCAGCTTGCACTACCCCCTGTTGTGTGCAAGTGATCATCTCCCCTGTGAGCCTCAGAACAATAAAAAGCTTTCTAAAAGAGTAGCTTACTTGTGGAACATCTTTTTAAAGGTGCCCTTCCACCTGTGCATTTCTGGATGCGGTTGTTACCTGGTGCTGGGTAACGGTCATGATCGCTGCCTCTTGTGTCTGAGCTTGAGGCACGCTGAGGTGGCTTTCATGGATGAGTCATATTCCCATTGTGGGAAGATGACCATCACAGAGTTGCAGACGAGACTCCGGTGAAGTGAAGTTCCAGCCGGCGCAGCATCCACTGGATGTTCCACGGTGCCAGATACAGATCCAGAACTGATGGCTATCCCTCGAAGTTGGATGACTGGTACTTAGGATTGGCTCACGCCTGTTCTCAGGGCCCGACCCTGGAAGTGCATTAAGAGCTCACCGGGATGTGGATGACACCTTTTACTGCCAAAAACCATTTTGGTGGCTCTTCCTCCTTCACTAGCCTTGACAGTGGTGCCGCTAGGGGGGATATGGGGGTCCCCCCAGTGGAGCGGTCGCTAACGATGCAGTTGTGTCCTGGCACCATTACCACCTGACAAGGAGATCATATGCTCCCCTCCTGTGCCTGTAGGCACTTGTCAGCTCTGATCGGCAGTGCTCATATGGCCTGTGGAGAAGCTGCATCTGCAATACGCGCTACAGCATTTTTTGCTTTTTCATCAGGCCAAGGCACGGAAGAATCTGCACAAGGGTACCCCGGACCTCGCGCTTCGATTAACGAAAAGTTTTTGGTGCAATGCTCTTTACAATGGGTAAAGACTGGTCTTCTGTGTCTTGTGTATTTAATCAGTTATCCAACCTCCCTTCCTTACATTTTTTGTTAAGTCCTGTTGAATTTCTTACCAATTTCTGCCCAGCCTTCTAGTTACCTGCAGTCTGCAGCACCTCTCCCTCCTGTTTTAGTTGCCTCTCACCTTGCTGCCGAGAATAGTGCTCCTGCACACTCAAGTCAAGTTATCACCTATGTTCCAGTTTTTCGTGAGTTACCTTACATTTTTATACATGCCTGATCCAGCTGGTGAACAGCAGACAGCCTGAGTGGACTTCATAGAATATAAATCCTCTGTTTGACTTGCCTTTGAGTCTCTTTTTGTTGTGTCAGTTTAATCTTTCTTTTACCATAACCCCAAAGTACACAAAGTTTTGTTTTTTTCATAACCGAGCTGTGAAAATTGCAAAAAAAGAGAGAACTGTGATTTGTACAGGCATTGCCATAGCTCCACACATCAGAACGAATTAATATCTCAACCTTTCCAAATAATAATGGGAAAAAGATGCAAATATGTACCCAACGACATATTTATACTATATCTTATATTACATCATTCACCTTTTTTGATGTTAGTGGGTGTTCAATCACACTTTGTCTTCTTATTCAGTATAATTTCAGCCTTTGCCAGAAATGCCATCAAGTATCAAAAGGGGAAGTAGAAAAGGTAGTAAAATGTTTTTGACCAAATAGATGACAAAACAAGATCCACAGGGGACAAATTTAAGACACTGTCTATCTTTCAGCTGTTTGATTCCTTTTCTGCACTCTTTTTTTTATTTGTTAAGATTAAATTTCACTTTTTCTAATGTTTTACTCTTCTATCTGTCATACAGTAAGTCACCTAGGTATGGCTCAGATAAAAGATATTCAGTGTGTTTCAAAGGATGGAACACCTTGTCTGCTACAGCCTATAGTGATTCACTGTTGATGTGGTTTCAAGCAATTAAGACAAATACTGAAATCATGCCTCACTGCATTGTTTAAATATTTATTATGCTCTTTTGCTCAAAGCCATTTTGCGCATTATCAGAAATTATCTTTAACACAATTAAAACTGCATTTAGATTGCACATTAGAAAACACAATTAGACAAAACATCTCATGGCACTTTTTAACTGAAGCTAAAATGATGTATGTATATGTATATATATATATATATATATATATATATATATATGATGACAACCACAGATATTATGGAAATATGAATGACTGGCACAACTGTCTTGAAACTACTTCTTTTATAAACAGTGGCTGAAACAGGTTATACTATGGAGGCATTCATTTGCAAGTAATATAGTGGTTGAATGCACATAATAAAAACTACATTGGTTTAAAATCAAGTTTAAAAGAGGCATTAAGACAGGGATGTGCTCTTGCATGGCATCTATGTATCCTATTATTTGAGCCTCTGTTAAGTGAATTAAGAAATTACTTAAAAACAAAAAAAGTTGGCAGTAGTTTCTGCCCAAACCTATGGCTGCAGCTCCCGTTGAAGCTCGCCTGAGTGGGCGGGGCCGTGATATATATGCCGACGCTTCACCACAGCATTCAGATTTCAGACGACGCACCTTGCTGGTCCTGACTTGCCATCTGACCACATCTTGCAGCTGGAAAATTCCCTTGCCACCATCCGGCTAAAAGAGCAAATTTCTTTCTACAAAGAGTAAAATTCTACTGAGCTGATGCACGGTCGCCATTGCTCTAACATGCAGGGCCCCCCTGCACTTAGGAAATAGCCACGAAGAGTGCGTCTCCTGTCTGGGTTAATCCCATGCAGAGGCCGCTCTGAGCCTTCAGGGAGAAGACCACGCCGTTATTCCCTGAACTTCACAATGAACTCACAAAGTCCTGGCGCACTCCCTATTTGGTGTGACTCCTTAATGTTGCCTCGACCGGCTTTGCCTTACTTTACGACGCCGAGGAAAAAGGTTACAAGAGACTGTTGCATCTGGACGAATCAGTGGCTGCTCACCTCTTCCTGTCCACTGTGATAGGCTGGAAAGCTAAGCCTGCCCAACCGTCCAAGCTATGCAGGATGATGTCTGCCTTCGCTAGCCAATCCAGGCAGGCTACCTCTGCACTTTATTCCATGGCAGTGCTCCAGATGTTTCAGGCGAAGGGAAGCCCGGATGCAGAGACACTCAGGAAGTTGAGAAGCATGACAGACATGGTGCTCAGAGCCACCAAAGTCACTGCTCAAGCATTCGGTAGATTGATGGCCAGCCTCGTCGTGCTGAAGCAGCACTTGTCATATGTCCCTAAACAGTGACAAAACACTTGATATAATACACCCTTTATCCCTACAGCAGAATGCCTGGCAAGACATTCCCAGGGTATCAGATTGGGTCATGGGGATAATAAAGTACTCAGTGTCGTTCGCCACCTCAGGTGCCACACACCAAAGTGAAAAGGCTACTCTTAAAGAGGGCAATACAGATTGTTTCCCCCTCAGAATGAGAAAACGGGTTTTACAGCCAGTACTTTTTAGTTCTCAAGCGAGACGGTGGTCTGAGACCTATACTCGACCTAAATCATCTGAATCGCGCCCTCATGAGACGGCCGTTCAGAATGCTCACATGTTCCCTGGACCTGAAAGATGCGTACTTCTATGTACAAAAAGCCTCTCATCACAAGCCATTCTTGAGATTCACCTTTAAGGAGATAGAATATCAATACATGGTCCTGCCCTTTGGTCTCTTTACAAGAATCCTTATTGGAATCCTCATCCTAAATTATCTTGACGAATGGCTCGTTTTGGCTAAATCGTTAGAGGAGGAAGAAAGACACAGGGCACCTCCAAGATGCCTCTAAGACAGGTTGGGTGCTCTGCACGAGAGACCACTGGCCTCGGGCCTGCAGCCTGCACATCATTAAGCTTCCTGCGTTAGTTCAGGCAGGGCTCGTAGTCAAGCTCTGCTCTTAGCTGATTGGAAATTCAAACCCAGCCCCCATCAGCTGATCACACACCTAAGCTCTCTATTGGCAAATTACATCAGAGTGCCCTATTTAAACACTGCTTTCATCTGCTTGCTTTTCTGCTTGCTCTGTATGTATGCTGCTAACAACCCACCCCCTTCCCCATCTCCTCCTGCTGTGGGTTCAACTTTAAACATGTCATACTGTTGTCATTGTTGCTTGCTCTGTTCCAGAGGGTTCGTGCTACTCTACTATTCTTAAAATAGAAGAGTGCCCCTGAAATGGCTGTTTATTCCCTGTCTTTGCTTTCATGGAGCTCATGAAATGGACAGGGAACTTGGAACAGAGCCATACCGCCAAATTATATTATTTTATACAAATAAATATATATATTATAAACATTTAGTTGTCTGTGATATATTTTTGACTTAAGAGTTCCTGACTGAAGTGCATTAGACTCTGGTGCGCCTCATCACGCGCCACCAGACGTGCCCCTCTCATCCGCCCACTCCTGTCGGGAACCTGGAGAAGGGCGGCACTGAAGGACGGGGGAGGCAATGATTGGCCCACAAGGCCAGCTGCCTCGTCACAATATTATAATGGGATTATTTCATTAACATTTACATTTATTCATTTAGCAGGCACTTTTATTATTATAGACCACGGAATAGCAATTGAATTACAGTTGAGATACAAGAAGTAGTTTTACATTATTATATTACTTACTATATTTTCTGACACAAACCTGTTTAGGCTACACATAGGCTAATGTGTCCACATACTGTATTCTGATGCAGCAAAATTCTCAATAAACGTTTTTATTAATTTAGCATATTGTTTTTGTTGTCATAAAATGGGATGGATATGGGGTCGATGGGATCAAATAGTTTTCTGATAAAATCAAACAGGCTACACATACTGTAAGGTAAGGATAGCAGCTGTGCTTGCATGTGAAATCAGGTGCAATTAGTAGAATTTTGTACTTTTGTTTTGTTTAGTACTGAGATGTAAATTTGCAGACTCTCCCTAAAGCAGCATAGGCACATTTTTAAATCTAAGCGTTTTCAAAAATGTCAGTTTTTGAGGGTTGAAAACACCGGGTTAGCAGCGTAAAGTTATGCTTTTTAAAACTAAAACGCATCTTGTATAAACAGGGTTTTTCGCTGAATGGCGCGGACGCAGAGATTTCATATTCCTCAAGCAGAACTAATCAAATGGCATTACAAACATTTGTAGACATGGCAGTTATGAAATGTCATTACAGGAGCTGCTTGAAAAAGAAATAAAAGATTACCTTACAGCATACAGATAACAGCATACAGGTTTAGCAAATCATAAAAGCGATGTTATTCCTTTAAGGTTTACTACTTGGGATTTATGTCAATAAAAGTGTTCTACTATAAATTTATCTTATTGCATTTTTATGTGAATCTTTACTGTCGTTAGTATGTTCATCAGTGTATGATAAATTCTACTGACTTAAGTGAGTAATAGCTGTGTAAAGGCTTTTATCAATTTAATCTCTATATTTGCTCAGTGAAGCTGCTTCTGGTCTTGATTGCAGACTATCTTTAGATGGCAGTGTTCAACCACAATACAAATCCCACTGGGCCTTTCAAGGCCCAAAATTACTTTTAAAAATAAATGTAATAAGCAAATAAAACATTCAACAAAATGACATGAACATAACATAGTATTTAAAGTATGCTACTACAGAGAAATTATATCGTCATCACTTTGGTCCCATTGTGTTACAATATTCATGTGATGCGCAGTTAACTGAAAATGAATATTAATTTCAATTTTAGTAAGTTTCAATTGAATTTGAAATTCAAAACATGACCAAACAAAACATTTGAAAGCATTTGGACTGATATTGGAAGGTAAATGCATGATAATGGGGGCAATTCTGACTATAGTCAATACGAACACTATATGTCCATATCATCATTCATAAATTATGCATCATATTTTCATGATGGGCAGTGAAATACATATTTTCAGGCAGATGTTATCAATTAGGTTTCTATGGATGAACTAATCCTTTAAACGGAGTGGACACGCAGTGTTAATATTGTCTGCGGGGTAATTCTGAGATGAGAATATTAAGCTTTGATCTTATCACAGACGTTTATAAAGATAAACGTAATACTCGTCTTTCTGCTAATCCTGCTGAAGACACACATTAAACACACGGCATCACCTGCGCCTAATGATCTGCCTTTGATAAATACCTCTGAATCTAATTAAAAGCCTGACCTCCCATAGTGCATGTTTTTTCATGAATTATTTATAAGCATGGATTTACATGAATCACATTTATCTAACAAGGTGTATAAATGTGAATCATCTCTATAATTGTGTCTCTTCACTGCAAGGGGGCTTTTAAGAGGGCAGTGAATTAAGAGAAGACCTGATATCAGCGCTGTAAGAGTATCTGAAAATGTAGCAGTATTTGCATGTTTGCAGAATGGAAAAAAGGAAAGGAAAGAAAATGAAAAACAACTGGCCTAATCACCCAGAGATGTTTTAAAACATCTGACATTCTGCTCAGAAAAGTTTCTAAGAACCCACAACTCCTACACAGGTATCTTGAGGGCGGTCAGTTTAACCAGCTTAAATTAATGTGGTTAATTATAAAAATATCTAAGAATGATGGCATTAGTCTTATCCTTTGACCTGCATGTAAATACCATAATTAGGATTACCATCTACACAATTCCAATTTCCACCTTCATGTTTTTTTTGTGATGACACAGCTACAGCATGTGACGCAAAACCACCAAACCACACTTACTGTGACCAGATAGTGTAAAATGCATGATAATTTCATCACACAGCACCCCATCCAGCAGCTCATCCAACCGGGGGATGGGGTAGCCGTCAAATTGGGACTTCATTCAGTTTGGTAATCATTACAGAATCTGAGGGTTCCATCTGACTCCGTAACCAGGACTATCGGGCTGGACCAAGGACTCTGGGATGGTTCAATTACCCCCAGCTTGAGCATTTGTTGGACCTCCCACAGCTTGCCGACGGACCTCAGGGATTCGGTAGGGCCGCTGCCGGACAATGACTCCTGGGTCGGTGATGATATGGTGTTGCAGGACCTCCGTATGGCCTGGGGTCTCCGAAAACACATCCTGGTACTGACTGACCAGGTGCCTCAGCTCCGTCTTCTGGCCGGCCCGAGAGGTGGGGATCCATGTCAACAACCGCGGGCTTGGGGAGAGCGAGAGCTGCCACATGGTCCTGGTTCCCGACCCACCACTTCAGGAGATTAATATGGTAGATCTGGGTGGTTCTTCTTCTTCCTGGTTGCCCCACCCGGTAGTAGTGTCCCCACCTGTTCCTCCACGGTGTATGGCCCCTGCCATTGTGCAAGGAATTTGCACGCTGCATTTGGGACCAGGACAATCACCCGATCTCCCGGGGCCGCCCGATTGTAGTGGCATTGCTTAGCTTGCTGGTCTTGGACTAGGTGCTCCCGAACTTATGGCATTAACCTCTCGATTTTCCCTCTCATCTTCTTTATGTGTTTGCCTCTCGGGTGACATCCAGGAGGCCCCGGGGCTGGCGTCCGAATAGCAGCTCAAATGGTGTGAAGCCGGTGGAGGCCTGTGGTACCTCTCGGATCCCGAACAGGATGTAGGGAAGGAGCTGGTCCCAATCTTTCTTGTCTTCGGACGCCACCCGCCGGAGCATCTGTTTGAAAGTTTAATTGAGCCGCTCTACTAGTCCGTCCGTCTGTGGGTCGTACACCGAGGTCTTGATCTGGTCAATTTTCAGCAGCCGGCACAGGTCAGCCATTAGCCGGGACATAAAGGGTCCCCTGGTCAGTCAGGATCTCCGATGGTCTCCCTACGTGACTAGCCAGTAAGAATAGCTCTTGTGCTATCGCCTTGTAGGTGGCCTTTCGAAGGGGGATGGCTTCTGGATATCTAGTCGCGTAGTCGACGATACTATTAAGAGTTAGTCAAATAAAGATTGTTTTTTTAAAAGATGTTTTCAGTCAATTCTTAAAGATTCAGCTGCTCGGGTTGAGTTAGGCAGGGATTTTTGTGCCTCTTTGTGATTGTGCCTTTTTTGTGCCTCTTTGGGATGAACGATAAAGTGATGTTCACTTGCAGAATGCAGGCATCTAGAGGGGCACATAGGTTTAAAGTAATGAATTTATGTAAATAGGTGTAGAGACATCCAAATCATCACGTCACCGTCAACACCACCATCCTCACAGTTGTGAGGACCACTTTTCGTAAGCCTGTACTGCTACCCAAACTTCCTTCAGCCCTAGAAACAGCCTAAGTGTTATGTAACCAAGTCTTCAGATTCTACAGTCTCCCAGAGGACATCTCTGCTAATTCTTGTATGTCTCCCTCGTTCCATGTTTTACTTTTGAAACTGGCTGCTGAACCACGAGGACCGGCAGTGGAGGAGTCCACGCAGCAGCCCCCTGAGCACAGACTGTTCGAAGGAGGGGAGGTGAATCGGGTCAACAAGCTACTCGATTCCTGGCGCCAGGCAGGGGTCCTCTGATACCTGGTTGACTGGGAGGGGTTTGGGCCAGAGGAGCGTTCCAGGGTCCCTGCAGGTAATATTCTTGACCCCAGTCTCACGGGGGTTTTCCAAAGAGCGCATCCAGATCTGCTGGCCCCTCGACCACGTGGAAGGCCTCGGCACCACTCTGCACCTCACGCCAGGAGGCGTTCACAAGGTGGGGGCTCTGTTACACCCGCGGCTTTTCCATTACATCCTCCGGTTCACCAGATGGAGCCATCACCTGAGTACTGACTCACAATTCGGACTCAAATTCCCATAAAGCCACATACCTGGGATTGATCAAACACACCTGTCTTTTCACGCCCTGCCACTCATTAGTGCTTGTATTTAAGCAGCTTTCACAGTCTCACCTGTGCAAAGTCTTGTTCTTGCTACTGCCTGACATTTCTGAGTGTTTATATCTGATTGATCTTTGTTTTTGACTTGGACTGTTTACTGTATCTGTGATTGTTATCTGCCTGCCCTGAACTCTGCCTGTATGACTATTCTTAATAAAAGCTGAAAACGGATCCCACTTTGCCTTCGACCTCGTTACAATATTAGGATATTAGTTTATTAGAAGAGGACGATATTTGGCTGAGACACTATTTCAAAATCTATTTAAAAAAATTGTGGGTTCAAAAAGCGAAATAATAATACGATTAAAAATATATATTTTTTATCATAATAATAATAAAACAAAGTAATAATCAAAAATTAAGTTTTAATATTTAATATTTATTAAGTTTTAATATTTATGTAAGTATTATTACGTAATATGCCATTGATTTTTGCCATAAAATAAAAAAAATAATAAATAAATAAATACTGTGCTATTTATGGTTTTGTGGCCCAGGGTCACATATATTATTCTGTATATTTTCAGTATACATTAAATAATTTTACATTGCTAATTAATAAGAAAATATATTTTCTTTGCGTAAAGGTTTGCCAACCTTCAGAATACGACTGTTTGATTTCAAATTCAAGGCAGAAAGCAGATGTGTACATGCACAGTGTGAATTGTTAGTAATGCATTAGGCTATCTTATTTTCAGTATAATTAGATGATGACAGCACTATCCCACAACAGTATTGTGACAGGTTGTCTAAGGCAATTTGTTTTTGTCTACCTCCAAACAACTTTTTCATAGGCTAGTCTTTCATTATTATTCACTGGCACTGTTTTGCATGTGCAGTGTCAAAGATTGAGCCTTGACTATTTAAGTGTGCGTTTAATTGAAAAAGGAAAAGAGTGGTACTCAGAAGTCTATACAGTCAGTCCTCTCTCTCTTTGTTATGCTGCTGAAAAAAATTTACAAAACCTTACACTGCCCTACAAAGGCAAAAGACCTTAACTCACTAGAGTGTGGAACTGAGAAAAATGACTTTAAAGATTTTTTGTTG
>JAUCMT010000032.1:1509486-1524127 GCA_032357475.1 Enteromius thamalakanensis
AATGAAACTGACTCAAGATACTTATCCACATGATAAAGGAGGTGTTGAATATTCTAAAAATATCAATAACTCAATTTTTACTAAAATCGAAGTTACGGCCTTTTGCCTTTGCACGGCAGTGCAAGCCTAGACTATTAGAAAGGCATTACTGTAGATTTTTTTTTTTTGATGAGCATATATTTTTTTGGCAACTAAATGTAAACACATTATACATTCAGACAATTGTTAGGCTTCAAAAACAAGGCAAATCCATCAGAGAGAGTTGCCAAACCAACAGTTTGGTACATTCTAGAACACGCTAGCAACATAAAAAGGCCTGGATGTCAACAGAAGACAACGGTCATGGATGCTCACAGAATCCTAAAATGTTAAAGAAAAAACATTCACAACATCCAGTGAAGTAAATACAGATGCTTGTAGCAACAAGGTGCAAACAAGGCCAGATTAAACTTTGTCAAAAAAAAAATAGACCACTTTTGGAAATGCATTCTTGGGATGGATACAACATCATCTGTGAAATGTGGTAAAGCAGTGTGATGGCATGAGCATAGGTTACCAGAGTTTAATGATAATGTGACAAATGATAGAAGCAGCTGAAAGAATTGTGAACTGTAAAGGGATATTGTAACACATGAGCAAGGGAGGCAGTTGGATCCAATCGCGAAGTGTTTAATGACAAAACGGGAGATTCAAACAGGCGGAGTTTCAACAATGGCAGACAGGAATATCACAGGCAAATCCGTAAGGGACAGTCCAGTAAACAGGCAATGGGTCAATCGAGGAGCAAACAATATCCAGGGGGAAAGACGAGAATCGCGGTCAAGAGGAAGACAAGGTCGGCAACAGGAATCCAGGTAAACAACAATACAGAGACAGGGAAAACGCTTACAGAGGCAGGGCGAACCATACACAATGATGAGCGGGGAACAATGGAAAATAGGGGGGTATATATATACAGAGGTTAATGACAAAACACATGAGGAGGGTGGAGACAAGGAGAACATGTGACAGGACATACAAGGAGTGGAAAAATACAACATATAACAGGCAGGTTAGAAGTGCCAGGCTAAAGTTCACTTGGCACTTTCAGCAGATCATGACAGATATACTGTCTGCCCAGGTTTAGACAAATGTAACAAAGTTGGGCAGTGATTCATAGAATAAACGGACAATGTCCAATTTTAGTTATATTCTGGTGGCATACAGAGCCATTATGAAATTACGCAATTATGCAAACTGTGTCAGTCCAAAAAAAAAAAAAAATATATATATATATATATATATATATATATATATATATGGACTGATTAACTGTTGTTTACACAAAAAGAAAGATTTTTTTTTTTCATTTTAGTGAACTATGCCTGTATAGCAGTGAAGTATACTTCTTAAAAATCTAGCATAATAAAAAAAAATAGTGAGAACGCTCATAAAGCATGTGGTAGAGGTGATATTAAAAGGCAAGGTTAACACCATGTATTGGGTCATTTGTTCAAGTTCGGGCCCTCCTGCAGCACTGGAGCACTGATGTGTCAAAGTCATCCAAGGGGTAACACCTCAACTGCTGCCCACACTCCACTCATTAAGACATGGCTGATAGCACGCACGGTAGCCTGTGGCATTATTGATGAACTCAATGCACTTAATTGCCTCTGTGTGTCTCCTGCATATGGCTCAACTTCTGCTGTCACACAATCTATTTCTCACTTTTTTGCATAAAGAGTCAATCCCTCAAGTCTCAGCAACAGCTGGCTTGAATCCAGGTGTATCTAAACACTAGATTAGGTGTTCTTTGTCTCACTCTGTATCTTTAAATGAACCTTTGAACCAGTTGGTGACTCAAACTGTTTTTCTATCCTTCATTTGCCAGGTCCTCTGAGTGAATTAATGAAGACTTCATTTCCTTGTTAACTCAGTCTGTTTAGGAAAAGGCTAATGGGCTTCCCCTGTGCACTTGGGAGGAGCTTTACATGATACTTTAGGAAATTATTTGTTTGTCAGTAAATTTAGCTAGGTTCAAATGTATTTTGCAGTGAATTCATACTTCACTTTAGGAAAGCGTGAAGAATGGCCATTAAAGGGCAAAGACTGGCTGCATACAAAATGTCATACTTTCCTACTATATATGAGTTGACAAAAAGTATTTCTGAGTAGAGTGGCAAAAGTCATGTTAATCCCTATGTAAATAAGCCCTTGTGTTGATTGTTTCTTTATAGATGTTCTGTCAGCCCTAAAGGCATCATCAGATGCTTACATGCACTTTTAAGGCCCTGATATACTTAAAAGGAAATATTTAACTAAGTCAAAGGTTTGTGAAAAATCTATTTGTGGCAACCAATCAAAACTGACTAAATAATCAGAGCTGGCTTATGGTAGGGAGGGGTTTACAGACCTTAAGATCCAAACTGATTCAAACTAACCGTATCGAAACTCGAATATTAAATGCATAATCTGTGAAAAATACAATGTTTTCTGACCTTAGATGCATTTAAACCTGTTGTAGAGGGCTCCAGCACAATATTAGGATGCCTTAAAATACCATATTACCTGCTCTATAAAAGTCACAATGAAACAGTAGCTTATTGATTGAATTTTGAAAAGCGTGTATTGCATGCAAATACTGATGTGCATCTGATTTAATCAGAGTAAAAATTAGTTTGCACTTAACAGATTTCAACTAAAAACATAAAACTTCATGTGTTTTGGCTGTTAATTTACAAAACGATAGCATTTAAAAACATACTTAAAATATAACAGGATTCAAGGTATGCATTTTTTTTGTTTGTTTTCAATTATACCTGTATAATAGCTGTGATATGATCTCTGTGTAAACTACAACACAGAGATCATATCATACAAATGGGTAGCACTTCATAATAACTGCACGCTATGAATCATTAGTTAAGCATTAGTAATTAGTCAGTCCATCCATTATAAAGCATTGTCCTACTACTTATAATCATTAGTAAGCAGTTTATAAATACAGCTATAAATGCCTTGTTCTTGATTTATAATCATATCCATTATAAAGGACATTTAAAGGCTCAATTATCTTCCTGACAGAACAAATAAACACAACAAAGAGGTATACAGAACTATTATTTTCAAGATGCAACAAAATATGAAACTACAACTGCACACTTGATTTTATTTATTTTTCTATGAAATTGCAGTTTCTAATTTATCAAACATACAGTTGTACGGTTACAGTTTTTACATCTTGGAAAAATAATTGTGCTCTGTATCCCTCTGTGTTGTGTTTGTTTAACTTTTCTATTTGGAAGATAAATGAGTCTTAACATCTGCTTTATTAATGCTTGTTGTCAATGATGTCTTCAGGGATTTGCTTCAACAATTCGTAATCGTCTATATCAATGATATTCTGATATATTCCAAAGACCTGAACATCCATATCCAACGTGTTCGCACAGTACTTCAAAGACTTCAAGCATCAACTTTATGCCAAGATCAGCAAGTGTGAGTTTCATCTGACCAAAGTTTCATTTCTGGGCTATGTTATTAGCGCCGATGGAGTGGCCATGGATGAGAAAAAGGTGGCGTCTGTGTTGAACTGGCCCAAGCCCCAGAGTCTCAAAGAATTGCAACGTTTCCTAGGCTTCGCTAATTTCTATAGGAGATTTATTAGAAACTTCAGTCAAGCAGCCGCTCCCCTCACCTCCATGGTTAAGAAAGGAACCAAACGTTTACCTTGGACTCCAGAAGGTGAAACAGCATTTAAAGGACTCAAACAAAGATTCACTTCCGCACCTATCCTCAGGCATCCCGATCCTCAATGACAATTCATTATGGAAGTAGACGCATCAAACGTTGACATAGGAGCAGTACTCTCTCAACGGCAGGGTAACCCATCTAAACTCTATCCATGTGCTTTCTTTTCCCGCAGGCAGCGAGAATCAATAGTCCAATAAACATTTCAAAAACAAACCAGATAGCCAAATGGGAATAAACACTTAGAATTGACACTGGGGAAATCAAGACTTCGCGTCAATCTAACATAAAGTCATCATTTATATAGGGCATGTTATGCCGAACACCTAGAAGTGGAATCAGTAAAGTAACGTAGGTAAATAGAGTC
Organism: Enteromius thamalakanensis; assembly: GCA_032357475.1. Lineage (NCBI taxonomy): Eukaryota > Metazoa > Chordata > Actinopteri > Cypriniformes > Cyprinidae > Enteromius > Enteromius thamalakanensis. The sequence continues at coordinate 1,513,583 of JAUCMT010000032.1, forward strand.
TGTCTTAGTAGTTAAAACTCGGGCGATGGTTCCCGCTGCTGAGGTCCGGAGAGAGCCACAAAGGCACGAGGCCTTCCACAGGGTCTGGAAGCTGGCTTGTTCGGGTGAGTACGATGAAAGGTCTCCATGAGTGAGGGGTCAAGAATGTCATGAGAGTTGACCCACGACCTTTCCTCCGATCCGTAGCCCTCCCAGTCGACAAGATTTTAGAGTATCCTGCCTCGGTGCCGGGAATCCAGGATCTCATGGACCTGGTAGATCTCCTCTCTGTTCATAGCCATGGGAGGGATGTCGGGTGCTGCGACCTCGTCCTGGTCCCTCTCTCTTTTGGGTTCAGCAGTGGGCTTAAGCAGAGAGACATGGAAGGAGGGTGAGATACGGTATTCAGCAGGCAATTCCAGATGGTATAAAACAAGTGTGATTTGTCTAATGATTTTGAATGGACCCACGTACCTTGGATTAAGGTTCTTGCTGGGAAGGTGTAGACGTAAGTCTAGGGAAGAGAGCCAGACCCATTGTCCTGGTTCATATGGTGGGCTAGGACGACGATGACAGTTGGCTTGGGCTGTGATTTGTCGGATAGCTCTTTGTAGTTGTACGTGAGCGCCGTCCCGGTTCTGCTCCCTGCGCTGCAGCCAGTGATCCACAGAGGGTAAATCTAAAGGGTCGCCTGACCAGGGGAATAGAGCTGGCTGAAACCCCAGAACACACTGAAATGGTGTCATGTTGGTGGCTGGCTTCCTCAGGGAATTTTGAGCATATTCAGCCAATATAAAAAAATGACTCCAGTCATTTTGATTGTTATGGCAGTAAGTGTGAAGGAAATGGATGAGTTCTTGATTGAGTTTTTCTGCTTGTCCATTGGATTCCAGATGATAACCTGAGGTAAGGCTCATATATTTAGCTTAGAGTCGGTTTTCAATGAGTTTGTTTAATACAGCTCTTACGTCTTGGACGTGGGCCTCTAACTCCTCTGAGTAGATCAGCATGTTTTCAATGTAAACTATGATGAATCTGTTCAGCATGTCTCTAAACATCTCATTCACAAGTGCTTGGAATACAGATGGGCTATTGGACAGTCCAAATGGCATCACAAGATATGGATAGTGACCATTCATGGTGGAGAAAACAGTTTTCCATTCATCTCTCTCTCTTATACGAATAAGATTGTAAGCACTATGTAGATCCAGCTTGGTGAAATAACGAGCTGATCATAGTTGTTCAAGGGCTGATGGTACAAGAGGAAGGGGGTACCTGTACTTGACGGTGATCTTATTCAGAGCTCGATAATCGATGCAAGATCTTAGTCCTCCATCCTTTTTCTTGACAAAGAAGAAGCCTGCCGATGCTGGTGATGTGGATGGTCGAATGAAACCTTTTGACAGTTCCTCCTTGATATATTTATTTTTGCTCTCTGTCTTTGGTTGGGACAAGGGGGATATTTGCCTCATGGTGGTAAGGTTCCAGCAAAGAGGTTATGGCACAATTGGTAGAGCGGTGCGGTGGCAGTTTAGTAGCTGCTTCTTTGCTAAATGCTCTCTGGAGGTCATGGTATTGTGCCGGTAGGGTGATGGTGTCTGAGGTCTCTTCAGGAGTGAAGTGTATGCTGTGAATGGTTCTTTTCATCTCGATGAGGCATTGTTCCTGACATGAGTGAGACCACTGTGTGATTTGGTGAGTTTTCCAAGATATGATGGGGTTATGCAGTTCCAACCAGGGCAGGCCGAGAATGAGAGGGTTATCCGTGGTGTGAATGAAATGAAAGTGTATCCATTCCAAGTTGAGTGAGCTAGTTAGGAGGGTGATTTCCTGGGTTATGGTAGTGATCTTCCCTGACCCTATGGGTCGGCCATCGAGAGCTGCCACAGCCATAGTGGGTGAGCATGTAATGAAAGGGAAACCATGTTTAAAAGCAAAATCCTGGTCAATAAAATTCCCTGCCACCCCAAAATAAATAAAAGCCCCAGTTTTAATCTTCTGGTCACGGTACATGAGACAGACATCAATTTTCATGGCAGGAGAGAGAGAAGTAGCACCCGGTGAGTTCTGGAGCGAAGTGGATGACTAGGACAGTTATCTCTGATGTGTCCGGCCGAGCCGGGACAGGCAGGGATTTTTCTCCAGTCTCCACTCACGTTCCTCTGTGGGGATGTGTGTAGCTCCGATCTGCATTGGTTTGACGGTGGAAAAACTGGACCTGGTTAGTGGTGGAGCTGGGGTGCAGCGAGCTCTATGTGAGCAGAGAAGGTTATCCGTACCAAATGCCAAATCCTTAAATTGCTCCACGGTCTTGTCCTCATCCTGGCTGCTGGGCTCAGTTTGAAGATACTCCCGGAGACCGTGACGGTACATTGTCTTTAGGGGATCACTGTCCCATTTGGTCTAGGCTGCCAGGGTATGGAATGCCATAGTGTACTCTGCAGGTAGATGTAGCACCCTGTTTTAAGTTTTGGACCTGATCTTTAGCAACTTTACCATCCACGAAGTGATCAAAAACTTCCCCGAACTGACGAAGGAAGCTTTGGTAGGAAAGAAAAGCCATCCTGCGTCCTCTCCATAATGCCGTAACCCACTCTAAAGGCTTTCCCGAGAGCAGTGAGCATACCAAAGAGAGCTTACTATCGTGCGTGCTGAAGCAAGTCGACTGCTGATTTATGTAAATCTCACACTGCAAGAGGAAGCCCTCACAGTTGCCTGGTGCGCCATTGTATTTCTCCGGAAGGGCCAGGCAGGCAAGGTTAATGAGAGTCGGTGCTGCTGGAGGCGTAGGAGGAGTGGGCAGGCTAACAGGTTTGCGTTGAGCGGCGGTTGCTGTTGTCAATGCCTGGATGGAGTGGACTAACTCCTCAGTGAGTGATGTAAGTTTCTCCAGTTGTTGTTGATGAGTGGCAAGGACTAATGCTTGACGACTCATTTCACTCATTACCTGATACATAGCCACTGGATTCTGTTGATGGATCACAGAGACATTCGAATCTATTTGCAGCTTTTATTGGGGTAGTCAGGCAGGCAGTCATCATTTAAATAGGGCATGTAATGCCGAACACCTGGGAATGGAATCAGTCAAGGTATGTGGGTGAATAGAATCCGGGTTGGAACGTTAGAAATCAGGCAATGGTTCCCGCTGATGAGTTCCGGAGAGAGCCACAGAGGCACGGCTTGTGACATCTGTATTGACAAACTAGGCGTCTATTGCTTTCAGTCACTGTATGTATGTGAGCGGAGTGGAGGGGCAAGAATTTCCGCTCCGCACTCAGAGCATTTCATGATCACTTCGCTCCAGCTCCACTCCGGGATTAACCATTTCCTGCTCCTCGCTCCCTCCTTATTTGATCTTCCCTCCATGAAAAAAAAGTCTCTTAATTAACACTCCACTGTAATTTTTTTATTATTTATTTATTTATTTTATATCAAACCTCTGTTCATTCAGTGAAAAACAAATTCACAATACTTGGCAAAATCATGCCGCTCCACGCCTCGCTCCGCTCCGGCTTCAGTTTTTGACCATTAGGGAGTGAGAACAAGTTGAGCATCACTGAATAAATGTCCTGGATGTTATTTCATGCTGCACATCTATGCCTGTCAAAACTGTCTCACTTAACATTGGCGTTCATCTTAACTATTTAAATCTTATTTACTCAGGCAAAGCAGCCTACTTTAAAGCTAATTTGATGCTCCATGGTCATGTAGGTGACTGCTGAGGAGAGACCATCTCCAGCTGCTTTCAATTTCTTACCCACAGGGGCAGAACTGGGGCACAGAGAGGTCTCCATTTTTTGGATAGTAATGTCTGTTGATGCATAAATCTAAATGATTTTACCTGTATAAAATAAATATAGTTTTAATTGCCCAATAAACAGCATATACATCAAATCTATCTATATCAATATACAGTATATATATATACACTTTATTGCATTTTCAGATATTCATACAAAACATATTCTTTACATTTTGAGAAACTTATCAAAATGCTGTCAGTGGCTGGAAACTTAATAAATGCTTATTTATTATAAACAATATGTATGTTACAAAAGTGATAATCATATAGAATAATTTAACTGGAAAATCAGGCTTATGATGATATTGAACTTTTATTTTAAAGGGACTAACAACAAAAACAATAATAATAAATTTAATTGAACAGTAAAATTTATGTGTTATGTTTTTATTCAGCACAGTGAAATGTTTTATCAAGGTTTTATTCCAAAACTTCATCCTTCATACCATATTTTTGTTGTGCACATACTTGAGTTTTCTGAATACAAAGTAAAAAATTCTACTCACTCATATAACCGCTTCCACCCATTGCATTACAAAACCTCATTTTACACTCATTGATTATGGAGTGCTCATTTGAATGTTTGCCATGGTAACACCATGCTATTTCTAGTTTCAGTGGAGCACACTGTTTTTACTCTGTTCCCTTCCCTCACCTCGCTGTTCAAAAAGTTGCGATAAGATGTGACAGTGTTTCCGATCTCTCAGGGGCCTTTGAGCAGTGTACACGGCAGTGCGGTTATCTCCACGGTATTTTGGTGGCGATATAACACAGAATCAATTATGAGTACACAGATATGGGAAAGGTTTAGTCTGCAAAAGATGCTATTTGACAGCTAGGATGATATGATGACAGTAAATAAGCCATGTACATTTCTTGGTCTATAAATACCAACCCCTTGAGGAAATGGCTGCGTGTTTAGATAAAGAGTGGAAAACAGTGACAAAAAAGCATTGGAATTTCAAATCAGGCTTGAAGAAAGGAGAACTATAATGATGTAAAAAATAAAACAAATGACAAGCAGAATTACAGTGAAGGGGAGCATCCTTATTTTTACGTTCCAGATATGCATGAGCTGTGTGGGGCTTTATTGGATGAGTTCTGCTAAGCTAGAATGAAAACTCTAAAGTGTATGAATATGAATTATGTGAGCATTAGATGTTATAAAAGTGTCTATCATCTGTGCTTTATTCTCTTTTTCTCTTTTGTGGTTTGTTGATAGAAAAAATTATTTTCAGCTGTACTTCAGAAGTACACTGGGTCTTTCAAGAACATACTTGACTGAGCTAAAATGTTACTTCAGCCATGCTTTGGTACTATCCAATTTCATGTCACTGATGGACACTTTCACCAGAGCTTAGGATGAAAGCTGATTGCAGTCAAAAATAAAACGCATTTTTGGTTTTACTTGACCCCTCAAAATGGTAATAAACCATAAATCTCTATTTACAATAAGTTCAAACAGCTTAGAAACCAAATTTAATAACTCAGTGGTGGTTTTAAGAGACCAAGTCATGTTTTGACATTTCATATTGTGTATCAGCTCAAAGAGTTGTCTGTTTGCTTGTTTGTTTAATTCTTTATTTATTTATTTTTAAATAAAATAGAATACTTTTGCATTTTACCTTTATGTTATGTTTATTTTTTATTTTATTTTATTTTTATCTTAAAATGATACTAAAAACAACAAAAATTCATAACTAAAATAAACTTGAGGAATGGGACGAAAAACACTTTTATTTACCCGCTACAGATGGATAGACAGACAGACAGACGGACAGATGAATGCAAGCAATTGACAGTGACATTACAAACATTACAAACAAGAGTTCAGCATGAGGATACAGATGTTTTGTGGTGTAAAGAGAATGAAAATAGTTTTTTAAAGCAGGCAGCTTTATGTAGCAAAAAAATATTATTTAATTATTTATTATTATTATTATCTTTTAATAATGAAGTACAATTTTGACATTTCTATCTTTTCTAATTAACCAATTTGTTTATATAAATACAACATAGATAAATAGCTCTCAACAATAATTTATTTAATGTGTTATATTTTACGGCATTTTTTGATAGAATATGATATATAGACATACATGTAAGAGAAAAAGATGGGAACCTAACAGTGTATAAGCTTAATTCACATGTCTTGCTAAAAAGAGACATATGTTCAACAAAAAGGGAATAGATACAAATGTTAAATTTTAAAATGTTTTTTTTTTATTATTATTATTATTCATTTATGAATGTAATCTGACACTGACTAGTGATTCAGCTATGCCTTACATAAATTATATTTAAAAAAAAAATGAATAGAGTATATAAAATCAAAATAATAACCCACAATATTACTGTTTTCATTATAATTTTGATAAAACAAATGCAGTCATGGTAAGCAGAAGAGCAAAAGCATTACATTCCAGCATTTAACCCTCTGGTGCTTTTGACAATGTTCTCTACACAGAGTTTACCAAAATAAACTGCAATGGCTTAATAAACTGCTACAACATTTATAATTTATAATGAAAATATTTTTGAGAAATACAAAATATTTAATTTGCAGATCCCCGCTGTGATAATGTGTGTATGGCCTTTTAATAAGATGTGCTGCACTGGTTTGTTTAAGTATGCCCCCATTCAATTTGAGCTGTGTACTGTATGTGTAGTTCAGTGTCTTTGTCTGGACATTTCTTGTGTCCTTTCAGCAGAACAGTTGAGACCCTCTGCTCAGGTGATTGCTCATACAGAAACATGTTTCCCTCAGCAGGTTTTGCCCTTTGCCTTGCATTCAAGATTAATAGATAATTCCCTCTTGTTCCCGTCTCCAAAACACCAGGCTCCCCCTCTGTATGAGGTGGCTAATACTAACAGTGACAAATGGAAAAGGACACATATTAGCTTACTCTATGGGCTACACATCACCTTCCCAGTAATGGCTTCAACCTCCTGGTGATCATACCCCTCTATTAGGACAAGAGTAAAATCGATAGTTTGTTTTACATGCAGTAATGGTTTTCATCCTGTGAGTTGATGCTAACTCATTGCCTCCTTTTTTTCCTTATGCAAATGTATGGCAGTCATAACTTTTATGACACATACAGGAAATATTTGACAGGGAATATATTTTGAGTTATAGACTGTAGATTGTAAGGTTTTTTTCCCCCTACCTCCTGCTGTTTAATATAACTAGGCCACTACAGCATCCAAAATACGTTTCACAGCTTTCTAATCGTAACTGACAAATTAATCTCCTGTCCTCATCGAATTAAACTCTGTACATGTCCTAAAACATCTAAAACAATAGCCATAATACTGTGAGTGGAAGCGTCTGACTGCAATAAGTTTGTTTGCATCAGAGCAGCCTAACATTACAACAAAAATTATGCCAGATATGGTTTGGACGTATTAAAAGAGAATGTATTGGGTTACTTGACTGTAACTCTGTTTCATGAAAAAGTAGAAACAATATTCTGCATTTTGCTTGACTGGCTGTAAAGCATGTGACAAAAACACCAAGGAATATTTTAAATAACCTTGGTCAGTAATGTCATTGAATGCATGCGTCTGAGATTTTATAAAAAGAGGTGAAACAGACATTCCTTCAGGTTATATCTTTGTCTGAAAGGAACTCCCAGGCACACCTACAGTGCAGCATTAAGGCTTAACATCCTGTCTCTCCCTCTTCAGGTAACAGGATTATAGTCAAGTAACCATGGACACTATCAAAAACTGCTCTTGATTCTGCATTTAAAAAATGCTGTTGGGAATGAGAATAACAACATCACAGCACTGGAAGTTTCTGGACCTCTTAAGGTTGTGCACTGTGTATGTACAAACATTGAAGGGATCTCAGACATGACTCTGGGATGTTGACTAAAGGACATGTTTGAGTAACATGAGCATACAAACAATAGAATTTGATGAATGTGGGAAGGACCAACCTGCTGTTTTGCATACTTGCTGCAAGGTGACACCTCTTGTTAGAGCCTAAGAAGATTCACTCGTTGAATGGGCACTAACTCCTAGAGGCAATGCTTGACACACAGCTTTTAGGCTTTTTTAGGGTAACATCCTTCACGCATTGTGATATTGTGTGTCTAGTGGCAGCCGCTCCCCAGTTGCAGTCCCCTTAGCATATGAAAGCTGTAACAACTCATGCCACTGACTACAGCAGTTGACATAGATCTGAAGAGCATGTATTGGACACAATAATTTAAGTAATTCTTGCTCTGCTGTCATAACCGATAGAAGCAAAAAGGCTTTAAGAAAGATCAGATATGTGGTTGAGAATGAAACTTTAGGAAGATAATTAGGTTGAGTCTGCAAAATGGCCCAGGGACAGGGTCTAAGTAGGATGGCGAGACTGTCAGAGCATTCAAAATCCCAATACTCTTCAGAAAAGCTACAAAAAATAAATAAATTAAATAATAAATTCATTTTTAGAGTCAAAAAACCTGACAGGCACAGACTCTAGTGGTTCAACAGATCCAACCAGACCCTCGAAAACCATTCTGGTTGATGGTCTCAACAGCTTAGCTCTACAAATGAAGTGGACAACTAGGGGGACGTTCCCACAGTTACCCCGTCATTTATAGTTTGGGAATTCAAAATGGCAGACACAAAGACTGTCATCATTTCCTTACCCTTGATTAGCTCCAAGCCTTTGTATTTTTTTGTTCTGCCGAACACAAAGAAAGATATTTTGTAAAAATATGTCGTACAAGCATAAGCACAAGACACGAATAAGGTTTGTCTGACAATGGAGACATATAAAATGGGTAGATCAGGGGTGCTTGTTGGAGAGGTTTGAAAACCACTGATTTACATTGTAATTTTTTTTCCTACTATGGAAGTCAATGGTGACCCAAACATGGTTGCAACCTTTTTTTCAAAATATCTTCCTTTGTGTTCAGCAGAACAAAAAAGAAAAGAAAAAAAAAAAAAAACACACACAGGTTTGGAACTACTTGAGGGTGAGTACATTTTTGTGTGAACTATTTCTTTTATTTAATGTCTCCTTGCTTTCAGGCCATACAAGTTGTTAAGCAGTATATTAAAATAATATACCCAAAATATAATGTCCTACAAATTATTTTCTATTTCAAAAAACAGGATTCTTATATTTTCTTGAAAAGCACAGTCTGTTAATTACTGTAATGTTTCGCCAAAGTGCATCAAAGGATGAGATCGTATTTCCAAAGCTAATATTTGTACATTTCCACCTGTACTAACATTTTTGTGTTTGCATCTGATTTTAGTATTTGTGGGATTACAAACTAGATCATGGGGTTTGGAAAAAATCTGCAATGCTGATGTGGCTTTACGGGCAGCGGTCACTAACTGCAGCACTGTGATTAATTAAAGTAATGAAGTTCATTATGGTGATTTAGAGGGAGTTACAGGAAACTTATTGATCGTTATCCCTTAAATAACCTTAAAGTTTGTGTGTGTTCCTGTCTGCATTTGTTAAAAGGTAATCTAGGTGCTGAGTAAAGAATTCAACTTGGAAAAAAAACTAAGAAAAAACAGGAGTTTCCTAATGTTTTTCTGTTTCCCCAGGTTCTAAGCTCCATTTTCTCTTTTAAGCTCTGGATCATTATGCTGATCATTTCCTTTCATGTTTTCTGTTCAAACAGTGAAACCTTGTGTGAAGGAGGAAAATACAAAAAATAAATATATATATATATATATATATGTATATACAGTATTGTCACGTGTGGGCTGGTGAGGGATCAGCGTTGCCCGGGGAAATGATGAGGTGACACCCCCAGCGCTCATCAGGGCTTCATCAAACCCAGCTGTAAACCTTTAGGAGGCAGCCTGATAAAGCGTGAGAGGAGCTCACAAGAGGAGAGACTCGGTCAAGAGCGGCACGGGCCTGGGTTCTGTCTTGGCAAGATTCGGGGTGCAGGCTTCTAAAAGTGAAACACAAAGAGAGTTCAGGTTCGACTGGGCGGAGGCAATTGGAGCTTTGTTTGCGCTACGCTGTTCCTCTGCATTACTCCGCGTTAAGCAGCATTCCTTCCGTGAGTGTCTTTTGGCACGCTTCTCAAATAGTCTCTCCTCTTGTGTGTTCCTCTTACCGTCATCAGGCTGCCTCCTAAGGGTTTCCAGCTAGGTTTGATGAAGCCCTGATGAGCGCTAGGGGTGTCACCTCATCAATTCCCTGGGCAACACTGATCCCTCACCGGCCCGTGCGTGACAATATATATATATATATATATATATTTATATATATATATGAGGGGTGTAACTGCCAGACTGTGTTTCGGTGTGATTATGTTAAGTTCTGTCCTCATCAGTGTCTGTATTTAAGTCTGTGTGTTTTAATCCCTAGTGTCGGTCCTTAAGTGTCGAACCTCTCGTTTGATCAGTTACTGTTTGCTTTGTCTATTAAAACCTACGTCATCTACAAGATCTGTGCTTTGTGTGCTTTCTGTTGGAGAGCCAGCATGACAGTAACGGTTCACAAAAATCACGGTTCGGTTTGATGTGACACAGTGGTGTCATGGTTCGGTATGTTTTCGATATAGCAAAAATAAAAAATTTTTTTTTACTTTGAACAACAATGGAGCGATACTTCACATATCTTTTGGGGTTTCTTCTTAGCAGCAAATAAAACAAAACCTTCTTTATAACCAGAACCAAATGCTCCTTATAAAAAACTAAATTAGTTATTGTACTAGTTCTCACACAATCCAACGTGTTTAAAATTGAACTGGAAATTAGGTGCTGGGCGTCCGGCCAGAGGAGAACTGGAC
>JAUCMT010000032.1:1537396-1547992 GCA_032357475.1 Enteromius thamalakanensis
GATATGGTCTAAATTCTAACTGGAAATCCTGACAGATACCATTTTTCTCTAAGGAATATAATTGTGAGTATACCTTTTCTAGTATCTTTGACAGAAAAGGGAGATTTGAGATAGGTCTGTAATTAACTAAATCTTTGAGGTCATTTTTTTTTATTCAATGAGCAGTTTGAAAAGGCAATATTTTGTTATACAAGTTTCAGGTCACATTGCACCTTGAATGTAGCACAAGCATTGGCTCTCTCATCAAGACATCGGGCCAAGTGGCGGTAGAGGTAATAACAATGTTCATGGAGCCATAAATCTGTTCCATTTAATGATGTGATTCACCTGCAGAAGCAGTTTGATATGTCATGGTCCCTGCTCTGTCATTTCAAGGGGACACAGCTGGAACAAACCTCTCTCTCACCTAGAAGAGAGTCTGATTTACCGTACTCTTCCTATTCTCTTGCACTAAGTAAAGAACAGGAGCTACCGATGCCAAAAAATAATGGCAAGATATATGTTAGAATCTTTGCGAGGGGGACCTCTCTTAGCCAGGTAATTTCTACAATCAATATTTAAGCCTAGATCTTATTAGCCTTGTAAGAAGTGCCATCTAGGTGTAAATGCCAGAAGGCTACATCTATGCTTCAGACGAAAGTTTTAGTGAAGAGAAGACAGATACAGTCTGATCAATGGTGGCATAATTTTATTTTATTTTTTTTATATAGCTGAAAATCCGAACGCAATATGTCAAAAAGAAAGAACAGAGCCTCTATCAATCAATCAAATCTAGCTTTAGTTAACACTCAAAACATGAGTATTACTAAATAAATTAATTAATCAATGACAATGAATAAACGACCATGTACAGATAAGATTCAGAATAATGATTGCAGCATATGAAGTCAATCGCCTCCATCACCTCCCAAAGCTTCACAGTCCTAAACCAGGCAGTTTTCAGATTTACATGTCATTTAATGTTCGATATTTGAAAGAAATTTTGAGATGAGATGAGAAATTTCATGAGAAATTTTACACATGTGTCTGCCTGCAGTACATGTGCAGTTTTTGCATCTTCACCTGTATTTTGATCCAGAGATTATGTAGTCTTTCAGTACATTTATAATAGCAACTCCTACTGTAGAACAGTGACAAATTCTAATATACCAGCGTTACAAACTGCGTTATTTTTTCAGTAGCGGGTAATTAAACAAATTACTGGTTCCCCCGTTACAATGCCGTTACTTTTACTGAAAGTAAAATGTTCTGTAACTAAGTTCAGTGAAAAAACAAACACTCCCTGCCCCATTTTGGAGGACACATCCCTCATCGAGTCGCCTGCATAACTGGCCTCTACACGCTGTGACTTTGCACCATTATAAATGCCTGTAATCACTGGTGCTTGCCAAGCATACTGAAAGGCACCTTGGCTTCTTGCTGTTTGAAAAGCCTGCAAATGTCCCATATAAGTTTAATATGAGGCATGGAAAGTTTTCATGTTTTGGTACTAGTTCACATTAAGACAGCTGTGTTGTAGAGGAAAATTAATATGTCATCATTAAGGAGTTTGTGACAGAGAATAAAATATAGCTAAAATAAAGCAGGTTCTAAGTTGTTAACATGTCAGTGAAAGTGCCATTAGAACACCATCAGGGTTAGTCAGGCATAAAAGGAACAACAAAACTGGGATGCATCATAAATTTATTCTGCCAACGCCACTGTTACAGTGACCTAAAAAAAAAGAAAAAAGAAAACAAAAAAAGGTTGAATTTTAGTTGTGTCACCACAGCAAGCCTAATAATTTTCTAAATCAGTGGCTAGCTTGACCCACATGCAGCAGCAGCAATGCCCGAGGGAAAGACCTTTTGCAATCGGCACAGACAGAAACTCTGAAGATGAAGACGTGGCCTCTCTGGACACTCTTCCCCAAGAGGCTATTAGTCACATCGGTCTGTAACAGTCATTGATGACTGTCCTCAAAAATAAAAGTGGCCACACTGATGTGGAGGTCCTGACCCTGCATTACTTACAATGTCCTTAAATAAGTAAATAAATAAATAACTGAAGAATTATCTAAGCAAATGTATAAATAAAATGATCGTATGAATCAAATTAATATACTTAAATTACTAAGGTATATATACTGTAAACCGTGGCGCTAGAGAGCACGACAGACAACTGGATGAGTGAACACAAAAACCCCGGAGGGTGGATTTATTTACAGATGATGAAAAACAGGTAAGTAATCTCAGTCCAGTGGATTCCAACAGTGAGAGGTGCTCAAAGGTGCTAATGGTGCTAATGGTGCTCTGTATCCCCTTTTCCCTTTTTCCAGGTGCCGGTTTTGGAGTGCTCTTCGTGGCTGTGAAAGTGCCCGGGCGTCTCGGTCACGGCGATCCTTCTGCAGGGGAAAAGAAAGGTAAGGTTTAGTCACCAGCTTGTTCAAATGGAGTCGTTGCTCCCACTCTGTTGCGTTTGTGTTCCTTTTAAACACCGCCGGCCGTGACCGATTGGCCCGGGCAAATCCGTTCCAGCTGGTGCTCGTTGGTTTCCAGGGCGACGCTGATCGGCGGCCGTCACAATACATATGTCATATGTATACTGTACACACACACAACAAAGTCTTTTCTTTCAAAAGGCAAGGTCTATGTGCAATCTTCAATAAATAAATAATTTTGGGAATCTTTTTATTTTTCATCCATTAGGGCATTTGTGTGCTTAAACAGTGATATTGTCCCAAGCTTCACTGGAGTCACCCTCGGAAACCTCCAGAGGGCACTCTATGTTCTGTGTTTGTTTCTCACTCCGTTCTCTGTTAAAGGACTTTTTTTATGAACAGTTGTCTCCACCCACCTTGTCTGTCGCTATGGCCAGACATTAGTTTCTCTGCTCCTTTGTCTTGTTTGGACTTGTATTTAAGGACTCAGTTGTGTTTTTCATGTCACAGTTCATTGTGTGGATATACCCCTTTTTAAGCCTTCCGTGTTTCCTGTGTTCCCTGTGTTTTTCTTTATTGGATTCTATTCCATCAGGTTAAACAAAGGACTATGATTCGTCTGTCCACAAAACAGGTTTCCAATGCTCCAAAATCCAGTGGTTACTTTACACCACTCAATCTCTCACCTCTCGCTCCACAGTTTTTATGCTGATTTTAATGACAGGGGAGTTTGGTACTTTTCAGCTCTGGAATCAGCAGAGAATTGGAAACATCTAGGTTGCGATCGTAACCCACGTTCCCTGAAGAAGGTTTATACAAAAAGCCAATGAACATTGGTGTGCACTTGATTGTGCACAGGTGCACCTCATCACTGTGTGAGTATAAGAGGGCACAAGCACAGTGCACATGCATGTTTTTGCTGAAGAGCCGAACCGGCATCAGCGCGACCTCAGAGTCATGGCAACGAAAGTTTAACATCTCCGTTTCCTCCTTCAGGGAGTGTGGGTTATGTTCATAACCTAGACATTACCCTTTCAGTAGAATCACTTTGACGTTACATATGGGAACACCCATGGAACAGGCACGACTCTAAGGCCGCGATATGTGGAGACCCCCTGCCGACAGACGAGATACTTTTTCAAGTTCGTCAGCAGAGGATCTGCACATAACCTTCCAACCCCCTGTGGCCCAGGATAGGGGGCCCACCGGGTTGCCAGTTTTACTGAAGCAGGTGGTTGGGGGCGGAGCACATAACTTAATTTTAGTTCTTGCACGTGGAATTTCAATGAATTCAATATATCGATAAGATTATCGATATGATGGAAGGAAAACACAGCCTTCTGGCTGACTGTGGATTATTGAGATTTTTTGCCACACCTACTGGGTGAAGGAAACCCAGAGGTAGCATAGCCGAAGCTACTCAGCTCTAGGTCCGACTGCGGGGCATGGAGGACTCAGGGCACTTAGTTAAGTGACCCACGGAGATATTTAAGTGCACAGAGATTCAGTAGGAGTGGCGCAGAATGCCGGCACCAGTGGGTAATCTCGCTCACCTGCTGTCCTGATTAAGGAGGTGAGAAGACACGGCCTCTTCGCAGAGGTCGTAAAACCTGGCGAAGGTGTTGGGTGTCGCCCAGGCCGTAGCCCTACAGATATCTGCTAAAGAGGGGCCATGAGTCAACGCATAGGATGAGGTGACACTCCTTGTTAAGTTAGCTCCCAGTCCTAGGGCTTCAACCACCCAATGAGCCGACCTCTGTTTGGAGACAGCATTCCCTTCTGCTGTCCACCAAAGCAAATAAAGAGCTGCTGGGAGCATCTGATGCTATGAGTGCGGTCAGTGTGGAGGTTCAGAGCACATACAGAACACAACAACTCTAAGGCTGGGTCTACATCCTCCTGGCAGTCAGGAGCGCTGTCTTCAGTGTCAGATACTTCAGATATGCAGACTGAAGGGGGCTTGCAGCAGGCCACGTAGGGCGACGACAAGGTCCCAAGGGGGTATGAGGTGTGGTCTCAGGGGATTAACCCAATGCACACCTCTAAAGGACCCGAACAATGTGTTGGTGCTTTCCGAGGGACGCACCCTCCACTGTGTTGATATGCGGCTATGGCTAAGTGAAATACACTTTAAGAGTCGAAGGGGACAGCAACAACTTGCAGGAAAGAAAGCTGCAATTGTGCTTCTCCGTGGGTCCTCTCTGTGAGAGGAACACCAGTCGACAAAGAGACCCCATCTCAGAGCTTAAGCCTGTCTCGAAGAGGGAGCTCTCACTTGGGAGATGGTATCTATGACACCGCTTGAAAGGCCAGAAAAGTCAGACGCGTTCCGTCCTGGAACCTGAAAGCTTTCGTGAAGGCGCGGGGAGAGAGAATTAGGCCAGAGGGTAAGTCTGTACTGAAATGCTCGACCCTTGAACGCAAACCGGAAAGTCTGTATCGAGGTGGAATCGAAACATGAAACTACAAGTCCTTCAGGTCGATGGTGAAGGATTGTAAAACTCTGACACCATCTAAGCTGGAGGGACAGGCTCAATTGCTTCCTTTGCCAGTAGGACATCAACCTCCACACGCAGGATGGCCGTATTGCTGTCCGAGTAAATGCCACGGTACCTGGGCGGGCGCCTGGACAACTGAATCACATAGCTGAGCCGAACCATCCTGGGAAGAACTATCCAGGCTCCCAACTGAGTCGCTAGTGGAATTAAGGGAACACTGACCGCCGTGCCAGCTGTGGGACAGCCTGTAGTGGGACAGGGGTAGGGACTGTGAGTCTGGCTGTGCTGAGCAGCGCTTACCTGCCACCCTGGATCCTGTGCTGGCGACACAGTACTCCAGGTCAGCATCCGAGGAGACAAAAAACATCGGGTCAGAAGGGAACCTTGAGGCATTGGGCCCGGAGGTGTGAGAGAATGCTCCTCCTGGGGTACCGCTGACCCGTAGGCCAATGGTAGCTGTGCCAGAAGCTCCTGGCCCTCCTCCAAAAGTGGGGGAGGAAATGTCGTCACCCCCACGAACAGCAACCCTAAACACCCCGGGTTGCCCATAGCAGGGATGCTTCGCGGCACTACGGGTACTCCTGGTCAGTCCCAGAGTTGCAGGTGGCGCCCTTCGTCTGTGGCCAGCTCCACGACGGGCGGGCAGCGTTTCTGCCTCAACATCTAATTCTTCCTCTGACACTGCAGAAGACGTCTCATCTTCTTGGGGCATTCCTGAAGGATACACTTGGCCCATTTATGGTCTCCTCCGGGAGGACCACGGGACTACGTGGTGCATCAGAAGTCCGCGGGGCTGTTACACCGGAAGGAACATTCTGAATGGACACCTAGAAGTCCCCCTGGTGCCTTGTCGCGGCAGTTGAAAAACTATTACAGTTTAACAAGCTGTCGTAGGAAGGATGTGAGGGGAGCCGTCTCACGAACGAGAGGCGGGACCTCAACATAGCCATAGTCATCCGCTCGCAATGAGCGCATTGACTATCCACAAACGCTGCCTCAGCGTGCTCGTGACCCCGGCATGTGAGACAGTGCTTGTGACCATCCAAAGAAGTGAGGAAACTTCCGCAACCAGAAACGCATGGTTGGATGGACATTCCGTAGAACATTTTCATCAAACGCTAAAAGATTTGCTCTTTTTCTGGTTGCCCAGGAAAGACCTATCGTGGCAACTCCATGCACTCTTTGTTCACTGGATTTGCAAGATGACTGGTACAGCCAGCCTTTGGCTACCAGGATCCACTGACAGCCACCCAGAGAAACGCTGTCAGACGAAAGAGCAGGATCGTAGGAACTCTTTAAAAGGTAGGACGTTTCCTCTGAGGGGGTTTCCTAGATAGCTCAGAACGGCTTGGCTCTTCAGCAAAAATCTGCATGTGCACTGCGCTTATGCCCTCTTATACTCACACAGTGATGAGGTGCACCTGAGTGCAATCAAGTGCACGCCAATGTTCAATGGCTTTTTGTATAAAGCTCAAAGGCAGTTGGTCCCTTTGGCGAGTTCCCATATGTAACATCGAAGTGATTCGACTGAAAGGTTAACTTTTGTGCAACAAACAACTCAGTGCTTTGTGACAAGGGACAGCGTTTTTGTATGGGAGTAGCCATACCCTGGTTGTTTGTTGCCAATGCCCTAGTTGTTTAAATGTGATTTTAGATGCTGGGGATCCTTGAGTTGTCACTTTCTGTCACTTTGCAATAATACCACTTACAGTTAACTGTTGGTTTCTTAGCTGGAAAGAAATTTCAATGACTTATTGCAAAGGTGGCATCTTATCACAGTACCATGTTTGAATTCACTAAGCCTTTCTGCTGCCCTGTGTTAATCATTTTTAACAGGAAATTATTAATTATGTAAGAAAATTATACAATAAATCTTAAAGGGTGAGGAGAGATCTGGAAATGGTGCAAGCCAGATTCAAACACACTCCATAAGCTATTATTATTAGCTATTATTATTAGTGGCATTCACTTAGGTTGGACGTATTATTACATGTTAAATGCGTATATTATAATCATTAATTATTAATATTATTATTATTTGTAACAGCTACATTAATTCATATCAATGTATTATTATTGTTGCATTAAAAAATAGATAAAAATAAATTCTCAAAATACATTCAACTACCTTCAAGTGAACACAAAGAAAATACAGAGCCAGAATTTTCAGGGCAGAACAACATCTCTGAAGTTCACCACCAGCTGCTTGCTGCCGTTTCCAGGCCTCCTGCGCTCTGCCTTTCTGATGCTCACAAGCCTCTGTGCTAAATCCAGACCTGGCCACTGCTGATAAGGACTTTCCACGCTGCTCAAAGTCCATAGGCTTAGCATGTAATGGGAAAGAGCTTGCTTTAAACTCCAGTTTTGAGGACAGGACAGACGAGTCTCCTATGAGCATTCCCCATGAATTGCAGAATTGTATAATCATATAATAAGCTGTACACATGACAGTTTGATTGAGCTCTCGATTACGTAGATTTCATTTAGCAAAAAAATATAATAATAATAAAAGGGTCATGGGATAGAGTAGAAGCATTAGAAATGATTAAAGGTAACAATGAGTAGACATGCTTTGTATGATGCATTTTCTTTTTAGTGCTGTGTTAATGGTGTGAGGCATTTTTTTGTCATTGCAGTGGAAAGGGTTTAAGTAATTGCGATATGACTACTGTCCATGAGGCAGGGAATGGAGACTGAGAAATAAATGAGGTTGTATTCTTAAGCTGTCACCCCTCACACAGTTCATTTATATTATCAGGACCATCTTTGCAGGGGTTCTTGGGTAAGCCAAAAGCCATTCTTAACAACACCTGTCACTCCGGCAAGCCATGACGTCACTGAATCTCTGAAATCTCCAAGACACTGCCTCTGTATAGCTGTGAGAGTAAGCCTCTCTGTTTGACATCACAATTGGATGCATTTCTCGAAAGATATGAAAGATTTTCACTTTTTGGCATTTTAACAACTTTAAGTGATCACAAAAATCTTCTCCAGTATGGTGATACACTTCAACTTCCATATATTCACTAAATAAATAAATTGAAATTATATATAGATTGCTAGATTGCATCATCCATTGGTTGGGCAAACAGATTTGGTCATTTTGGTCCACTCAAACAAAGAGATGTATGTTCACACTTTAGTAACCTATACTACATTCTCACTATTAACTAATTGCATATTAGCATGCCTATTTTTAAAATCTTGATTGTTTATGAGTAGATATCCTGCATGACATGAACATGATAGCTACCTTACAAACTATTAATAAGCAGCAAATTAGGAGTTTATTGAGTCAAAAGTCATATAATGTTTTATTAATAGAGATAATTGAACCTCAAAGGGATAGCGTACCCAAAAAAGAAAATTAGGCTGTTTTACTCAACCTTGAGTATTCCTAGCTTCCTGTTAGGCCATATGCTGGTGCGGACGATTCTGGCCACCAGGGGTCCAGATCACAGACCGGGTCTGGCGGATCCGGCCATTCTGGATCGGGATCACTGACTAGTTCAGGCGAATCCAGCCATGACGGACCCGAATCGCAAACCAACGTTTCTGTGAGCGGCTCCTTGTATCGCTCTTCAGGGCTGAGACCAGTTACATGCGGACTATATACCGTGAGGGCCTCCTGCAGGGTAGCTGGCTGCGTGACCGGAGCCGACTGGGTAGAGCACGGTCCATATTACCGTGAGACAGGACTCGTGGTCAGGCTGTGTTCCTGGAACAGACTGGGTGAAACATGGCTGGGCATCACTTAGCCCCTCTTGCTAAGTAATGGTCCTGGCGCCCTCTATAGGTGACTCGGGAGCCACCGAAGTGGCAGACAGCTCCTGGATTTGGAAGACCTGAACCGACGGGACCACATACAGCATCTGGCTGTATGACTGGGACAGACAGGACACGAAACAGTCTCTTGGGTTGAGACACCGGGATCAACAGTGCTTGATAAGGTTGAAGTGGCTTGCCATACTGTGACTCGGAGCTCGAGCTCTACCTCTCCGACAGTGTTGGAGGGGGTCGAGGAAACAAGCAGAGTTCGTAAACAAAGGTCCAGACAAAGGTCGGGGTCAACAGGCAAGTATCAGCGTAGAGATAAACAGTCCAAACGGCCATGAGTAAATCCAACAAGGAACAAGAACACGAATGAAAACAATGGCTAGGGTGACGGCAATACACTGAGACAATGATCCGTGACAAACACTAAAACACATCCAGGTTATAAGCGCTATAAGGGCGGACACAAACAATCAGATGCTATGACAACGGACGAGCGGGGCGGAGGCAATGAGTTAACAAAGACGAGGAGCATGAGGGGCTGACAGATAAATAAACAAACAGAAAGCATGAACTAGAAATGAAAACAAAGAACATAACTAAAGAAGACAGAACACGCCTACGGCACTACAGACGGTTCATGACATGGATGAAAAGCATCAAAATCTTACCTAGCTTTCCTCAGAGATGTTTCCAATAATGTCCTTTAAGTCAAGTCAAATTCGCTGTATGCATGATTACATGATATAACATTTTAAATACTGTATCCTAAGTTGTGGATAATTAAGCCATGTATCATATGCTGGAGTAAATTTTTGGAGTGTTAAAGATTAAAAGAAAAAATAACAAGAACCTTACCGAACCGAAAACCGTGACCCTAAAACCGTGATACAAACCAAACCTTGGGTTTTGTGAACCGTGCCACCCCTTCTTCCTAGGTGTATTTGACTTCTTTCAGAGAAATTAAATTGGAGTTACAGTATATCAAAAATATTCCTTGTCCTCCCAAGCCTTTCAAAGAGGATAAACAGGTGTTTGTTGTCAGCAGTTCAGAAGACATGAAATAAAGTGCTCTCAAACCCCTCACATGGCTCCGGGGGTCTTCTGTAGCAAATCCATGTGTTTTTGTACAGTGTTGTGCAAGTTACTTTCAAACTGTAATACGTTATATATTACTTGTTAAAGTAATGCCTTACAATATTACTGGTTCAAAATTTTAGTGCGTTGCTTGACTCATGTATTATTTTTTAGTTATTTTCTCCAAAATAACTACAGAGAGCATGCCGTCAGCGCAGCTGAAGAGATCTGTATTCAAATACATGCAATAGACTAAAACTTGTCACAGCATCAGAAAAAGTAGCCTAATTACCAGGAATATGTCAGAGGAAAATAGTAGGAAGATATTTAAACTATTTAGTGTTTTCTGAGTCTGTGTCACAAAGATAAATTCTCACCATCTCCTCTGATGCACTTTAAGTCATCTTGGAGATGGATTAAAATAATAATGAAAGTTTTTTTTTTTAGATTTAAAATTTTTTTGTCAAGTGGTAATTTAAAGCTTCTAAGTCTTTTTTGCTGAGATTTGATTAATTTTTGTGAAGCGCTCCTGTTTAAGATATTGTCAGTGCACCCAAATAAATGTAGACCCTTTACGGGTTCTAATTGATGTAATACAGTGTCGTCCATTTAGTTTCCACTGGAGGTGCTTTAACGTTTAAACATTGTTATATGCTTGAAATATTTGTATTGCATTTTAGGCAAGTTGTGATGATTTAGAAGGGTTATATTGATCAAACATAGTTTATGATCAGCATTGTCTGCTGCAGGCCTGTTACGAGCCGCACCTCTGTGGTTCGTCCCGAACGGCACCAGCGGGAACCATCTCCCGAGTTTTAGTTCCACCCG
>JAUCMT010000032.1:1611177-1624205 GCA_032357475.1 Enteromius thamalakanensis
TTTGTGCTTTTCAACATATCACAACTTGTAAATGACTTGTAAATTAATTAACTAAACATAATAATCACTTATTAATATAAATTTGTGAATGTTTTGTAGATGTACATTTCATCATTAACTAATCTCTTATAAATGACTTATAACCATGGGCTATTCTAAAGTGTTACCAATATTTGTAGCAAGTTGATGGTAAACAAAAATACCCCTGCAGATAGAAACCAACCTAAGATGGTTTGCTGGTTTAAACTTGTTTAGTTGATCAGCCTCCTCTATAACCAGCCTAAGACTTTAGGTGGGTTTGGAAGAATTTTTTTATTTTTTTTCTGACAAAAGCAACTTGCAAAATCAGACCATATTTCATGCAATAATCTGCATTTTGCAGAATGAAACATCCGTTTTTGTTGAGCGGGCCACGTCTAAACTGAATAATTTTTGGACAGAGATGAAAAATGAGCTTTTGTGCTTTTATCACTTCAGCTGAACTGCGGCATACCAGCATGAAGGAGCTTCCTGTCTGACAAGACATGTTTGAAAAATGACAATGCAGAATAGAATTAAAACAACAACTGTCTGGTATTTTCTGACATGTGAAAACATTTATTATGTATTCATGTCAGTTGTTTAGTGTCTTTTTTTATTTTTTATTTTTTTTTTCATTTTTTTATCAGTAGTTCCTGCTGTCTTGCTCTAGCTGGAATAATATCGGATTATTCTTTCCAGACAACGATTGTATGGCTCTTACCGTCTGTCTCATTACCCTATCAACTTAGTCTTAAATGGTTGTTTACAAAATAAATAACTGGCAGATCAGAAAACCACCTTAGGCTGGTTAAGGTTGCATTTACACCCAGTTATTTAATTCCATAGGTGTCTAGAAGAAAACTTTTATGTAGAAAAAATGACATTTATACCAACTGTTCACTAAATAGTTGAGTTATACCTGCTGTCTTAACTGCAATATAATTACATTTATCACACAAATAAAGTCTTGTCTTATTTTCAACACCTAGTGAATTCATTATTAATCTTTCATGCAATTGAAGTAAGTAAACAACAAAACAAACACATCTTGCAACTTTTAATGTCAAGTGAGAACTTCTGATTCCATCCATCCAATACATAAACTGCAAGGTTGCTAGTTATAGTATACTGTTTTCAAATTGACAGGTATCGCACACATATCAGTGGAGATTTCATGCATAATGAAATGTGCGGCAGATTTGCACTCCCCACGAGCAAAGATTCACCGCGGGCACAGGAAGAGTCTTTTCTATTTGTCTCCTTACATGAGGTAAAACATTCCATTACTCCCTGGCCTGCTTTATTATGCCTTTTGGTTTTGAGGGTATCATTTGCTAATGTGTGCCTGTGAGGGGTGTGAAAACAGCTTCAACCCCTGCGTGTCTTTAATAGCTTCCTCCATCTAATTCTGTGAGGTGGCTCCTCAGCACAGAGCCAACGAAAATATTTAAAATGGTACTAGAGGAAATTATATTTGGGAGAGACTATCATCTACTTTGGTGTTGTGTTAAGATTAAAACTTTGATTAAAGCTGATAATAGCTTCTTATTCAAAGTCTGTTCCATTAAAAGACTACATTTTTGGAACCAAATGATTTTGACTCTGTAATGATTGTTGAAAGTTTGCATTTTTAATGCATATCAAACAACGTCCCGAAATACTCAGACTAAGTTTTTCACATCACTATTTAGTGGTGATATGTCACTACTGCATCTATAGAGCTGCTGCAAGAGTTTTAGATGAGTTGTGAACTTGTGGTCTTAACTAAATGTAATGGGAGACAAAAACAAATAGGTTACTTCCGTAACCCAGGTTTCCTGAGGCATGGGAACGAGTACTATGGGAACTCCTTTTTCCCCCCTTACTGAAGCCTTTTTTTATCACCAACCAATGTCCGCGCAGTGGTAATTTTTTAAACCAATCGGCTGGGCGCCGTGCTGCGCCAACCAATGGCTACGGCTCCTGCTACGGACTTCAGGTTACTTCAACTGAAGCGATGGACACTTACATTGGCATGGAACGCAGTACTCGTTCCCGTGTCTCAGGAATCTTGGGTTACGGAAATAACCTATTCATTCCCTGTCTACACTTCACTCGTACTGCGTCTGCTGAGACGCTATGCAAACAGTTCAATCACGCTGCGCTGTAAGTGAAGAACGATAGCAGAATGACAGCGAACTCAGGCGAAAGCTGGGGCGTACAGTCACATAAGCATGCAGAGAATAAATGGCCCGCATATGTATTCATATTGTCCTTTACACTTGCGGCTTGGGCGTGTGACGGCCAACCACAATGAGAGTGTTTTACATGAATAAGACTCGTAAGCCTAAGCTCGTTGTTTGAGCGGTCGGCTGTCAAACACGGCCAGCAAAGTATTGATGAATATAACGGCTCGAGAGCCTGAGCTCACAGTTTGAGTGCTTCGGCAGTCAAAATGCAAGCTAAAATAAAGTTTCTCAACTGGAAAAACCTGAGCTTGCAGCTTGGGCAGACAGTGGCCAACACAGCAAACTAATAGTATTAACCCTTTAAGCAGAGAGGATCCTGGCATGCAATGCCCGGACGTGTAGGTTATAAAACCTGGTAAATGTGGATGGCGATGACCAGCCGACCACCTCACAAATCTCTGAAAGGGGAATTCCACTAGACCATGGTGCTAATTGAATGAGCTCTAACTACTATGGGTCAATTCAGCCCCAAAGAGGAGTATGCTAGCAAAATAGTGTCTATAACCCACTTAGAAAGCCTTTGCTATGAGACCGGTAGTCCTTTAGTGTGGGCACCAAATAGATAATCAGCTGGTCAGATCGCTGGTCAGATCGCTCAACGTATGCTCTTAGTTTCCCGATGGGGCAGAGAGGGTTAAAGTCATGGCCCTCGTTCGGGGGCAGCACCAAAAGAGATACCATCTGCACTCTGATTAAGGTGGAGAGCACCTTTGGTATATAACCAAGCCTTTGTTTCAGGATTAACTTAGAGTCAATGGGTCCGAATTTAGGCGCTCACTATTCGCTTGACTGATGCTAAAGCCAGAGCTTTTTACCGTAGCTCTTTGCAGGGGCTCAAAGGGCGGACTTCCAACACAGTGGGCAGGTCCCATGTGGGGATGGTGTGAGGGCGAGAAGGTCTGAGACGTCTCGCTTCTCTTAGAAATAGGATGGGCCTCCTTGTCCACCGTCTGACCTTCTACAAGGTCGTGGTGGGCTGTTATGGCCACCACGTAAACCTTAATAGTGGATGGGGAACGTCACTTATACAGCAGGTGTTGTAAGAATGACAGTATCACAGAAATCCGGCAGGAAGGGGGGTCACTTCGAAAACACCGACCATTTCCCAGCATAAGCATGTCTCGTAGACAAGGCTCTAGTGTGAGATATGGTATTTAGAACACGCTCTGGGAGGCACACAGGCTCCCGTCGAGCTGCCAAACATACAGGGCCCAACCCAGCTGGGAAAGGCATAGAGAGGGAGGCTGGGCCAGCGTGTCCATTTCCTTTGTAAAATAGTCTGGGCAGCGAGTGTTGCTGTCTGAAGCGAAAAGGTTCACTTCTGCTTTGCCGAACATCTTCCAGATTAACTGGATAGCTCGGGGGATGTAGAGTCCATTCGTAAGAGTGGACTGTTCCCCGTTCAGTTTGCCGGGGATGTGAGATGCTCTTATCGAGCGCAGATTGTGCTCACATTCCACAGTCACACTGTCTGAACGAACCAGGACGTGACTATTTCTCAGTTGCGGCAGAAAAGCGTGACAAGCGTGCCATACCGCCAACATTTCCAGGCAGTTGATGTGCAAGCTGCTGTCTGCATCTGACCACAGGCCCGAGGCCGGTGAACCCTCGTGCAAAGCAACCCACCCTTTCATGGAGGTGTCTGTCATTATCACTTTCCTTCTGCACACTTTGTGGAGGGGAACACCTTTCTGCACCCACTGGGTGCCTTTCCAAAAGCGGAGAGCTAAGATACAGGCTCCGTCTATTGTGACGCCAAGCTCGTGGCGGCACCCGTGCCTTTAACCAATACTGCAGCGGCCCCATTTGTAACAGACCGAGCTGTAGCACTGATGAGGCTGCGGTCATTAGACCCATTATTCTCTGAAAAGCTCTCAGGGGACGAAGCGTTGCGATCTTGAAGGAGGTCGCACAGCGAGTTATGGTCCCAGCACTCTCCGGCAAGATTGACGCTCTCATTTGCATTGGGTCTATTACAGTCCCCAATAATCTGGTAACACTTTATTTTAAAGACCAACGCTCACTATTAATTAGCATGCATATTACTAGCACATTAGCTGTTTATTCATACTGGTATCAAATGAAATATATTCAATACCAGATTTGAGAAATATTTGAGGCCTATTAGTACATTTCTTTAACACTGTTATTATGTACCTTACTTCAAAGCGAAATGTCCAGAGAGTGATGTGAAAACGCGGGATCAATACGTGATCCTACTATGTTTTTATTACATTGATGTAGACACACATTTCTGTGTTTTTATTATTTTGCTTCAGGTATGTGTTGTGATGGTTCATAATTGATATCCAGGGAGTGTTGCTAATAGTAAATGCTCTGTTGTCTTGGAAATATCCCCTACACTAAACCCAACCCTAAACGTCCCCAATAGTGTTAATAAATGCAACAGTCATATGAAAACACATTCACTGATGCAAATGTCTCATTTTAGCATCCTTGTGGATTGAATTGTCAAACCTTTTTTTTTTTGTACTGGAGCGCTTCACCTCTCAAGCAAATCTCAATACTGCGTGAGCTGCCGAGCTAACCTACTGACCACAAAAACTCAAGAATCTATCAAAAATCACAGCCAGACAGAAGGCAAGCTCTTTCCATAATTCCAATAAAATGCATAAGTATCTACCCTTCAAATTTTTAAAAACATATTGAGTAACTGATGCATGTCTCTGTTATTGAATACATTTGCTGGTTTTTACAGTTTTAACTTTTATGTTTCCTTTCATTCATTTTCAAGGCCTGAGGTATATTATACACTATTACTTTCAGTCATGCAAAATGATATTCATACTGACATCAGACCCTTTCCACACTAAACAAAGCACATTTACCTGATATCACATATACCTGAATTCATCACTGGCATGGATTGTATGTTATTCTTCCAGCAGCAACGTTGCTAAAATATAAACAGTTTCTAAAACAGAATACACTGTTGCTCATCTCACATCGCCATCACTGATGGTTAGGATAAAAAAGACTTAACACACAGTGTTATGATTCACTTGTTCTAGTCTAACACAAAATGCTCTTAGAACTACTACAGTGTTATGCATTAATGTGCCCCTACTATGGATTTTTGCAAATTACCTTTTATGTAGCGTGCAACACAGATTTAAGTGAATAAAAACATCCTGCAAAGTTTTCAGTCTGAAAGTCCACCATGTATAAAATTATTTTCTCTCTCTCTCAAAAAAGTTGTCTCTGAATCATTAATCCCAAGCTGTTTCATATTGATAGTATATTGCTCGTCCACTTGTTGCACACACATACCTGCAAGAACTTGATTTTTGTGTTGGTCAAAAAGACAATGCAAATTAATTTTTTGCTACTGTGCCACCTTAAAAACCACCTTAAGTGTTAAAAGCTCATAAACATGGTTTTTAATGAATTCGACCAATCAAATTGGCAGTTGTTGAACAAAGAATGTTAAAATAAATGTATATTATAAGGCAAGTGAAATGTTTTTTTGACCTTGCACGCATGTCAACCTGTTGTTATATAACCTGCTTTATAACTAATAATAGGGGAACTTTAACATTAGTGTGAAATGAACAAATTCTATGTAGAACTCATAACCAGCAGGTTTGAAGGTGGTTAAAAATACTGTCCAAGTCATGCTAACATGTTGCGTTAGGCAGCTACAGTGTCCAGAGTCCGGACACCTGCTTTTGCTGGTCCACTACAAGAAGTGGGCTTTACCTGATTGAACTGCTCTTTTCTGTCCCCTCCCGACAGTAACGGCCTGCTCTCTTCTTCATTCAAAGCAAAGACACTGGCATCTGAAACTAGCCTATTAACTTCCTTGTGATCTCCTTGTGTCACCGGATGCCAGCTGTGGCCAATGAATAAAACACTGCACTGAGGCGAGAAATAAAGAACAACATATAAAGGGCGGGACATCTGGCCAAACAGAGATGAGATGAAGCACAGAGACGCCCCACTGTGCATTTGCTACAATAGAGACAGTCTTCTGTTGACTTTCATTCCAACCTGAAACTCTCAATCGTGAAGGTCTCTGATGGCAGCCGAGTGTCAGGAAACAAACGCTGCTGTTATCCCTCTAACCTGCCAGTGTGTATGACAGATGTTTGACACCCCTCATCTCCGCCTCACTGACAAGCAAGATGACTACTTCCTCCTCCTGTCAGAAAAGTCTTAACTCAACATGATTTTGACAGGTAAAGGGTGGAAGACAGTCACATCACGCTGTTGTCAGGTTTTTCAGCTTGTTTGCCATCTTTGGAAAGTGAGTTGAGTTTGCAAAAGAAGCACTGTACCTTGCTGCATGAGGGAGCCCACGCCAAACCAGAAGCTGTTGAGAAGGGTGAAGTTGTTTTCTACCACATCGGAGCCTGGGTTACACGGATGGGCGTCATACCACTCGTACGGGCTGAACCTGCAGCAGAAACCAGAGAGAGTTCTTAAACATGACCTCTGTATTTAAAGGTAAAGCGTTTTGCACTGTCAATGACACTAAACAGAGCTGCACAAATAACTGGTTTTCACATTTCCACATAATGTCATAGAGGGCTCTTCTGACGTGCACTGGAACTACTCAGAACATCCCAGCAACCAATGAGCGGCACCCTAGCAACCACAGAGCAATGTGCTAAGAATAGCTCAGAACACTTTATGAACCATACAAAAACAGTGTGCAAAAACCATTTAATGGTACCTTTTCTGACAATTTAAAAATTAACTCTTTTCAGAAAGAAGTACACCGTGACATATATTCAAAAATTACAACAAACTTTAAAGGATATTCAACTGAGTGAAATATTTTTGGACACTCCCCCTTAAGTAGGATTAAAGTACATCTTTTTTATGTAAAGTCATAATTTCTTCCATTCTCTTTCTTCATAAACCAGCCTGTACTTAACAATATGCTTGATGCCATTTTTTAGTTGAAAAAAATCTACAAAATGTATAACAGAGTACACCATGAATCCATTTTCGTGTCCAAGGTGTGCTTTTTACTTGAATCACTATGGTACACCTACATTAAGTGTTTATATTCAGACTATTTAGAATGATTTGGGTCGGTACGTCTGTGGACGTCAAGAGGTATACAGTTCTGTTTATTAACCAGCTTTACATGTATTAATAAATATATAATATAAAAAAATTGAATTAAACATTTATCATGAGTTACAATTTGTTACATTCAAAGTATGCATAACACACTATGGACTAAACTAGAATCAAGTATTTCACTTATTCTTTAGTTAGTCAACACTTTAAAATGTGTGCACTTCTGTACTGCATGAACAAAGATTAAGAAAGTGAAAGGTAAAAATTTGGGTAACACTTTATTTAATAGTTAGACCTAATAGTGTTGTTAGACCTAAAATTGTTGGCATGCATATAATTAGACTATTAACCATTTATTCATGCAAAAATTAAGCACATATTAATGCCTTATTCTACATGCCCCTAATATAATGGCTAAACTTAACTATCTTACTAACTATTTAATAAGCAGCAAATTAAAAAAAAAAAGAAAAAGAAAAGTTGTTTGAATGAATAATGTTACCGAAATGTTACCAAAATTTGAATTTGCCATTGCAAAGTGCACTATTTTAATTGCACTTTTTTACGTACAGTGCAAGCAACATTATATTTAGGTAATATTTTATTAACTTTTATTAGATTTGAAGTACAATAAAAAATGCTGTTAATACAATTAAGCTCACTTCTTTTTCACAAGGGTAGTCAATAATTTCATATTTTGGAGATTTGCTTATGCACACACTTGTGCCACTATTACAAAGTGTCTTCTGACATCTAATTATAAACTGTCTGTATTAGAAAAGCACTTCACTTTAAGACTAGACTTTACTATTGTGCTAAAGGTGTTAATAACCCTGGGGAAATATTTCTGTTTGGCCACTTTAGTGTACTTTGTTGAAATCAAGGCAAGTACTCACTATCTGTGACGAGAGTGCACGTCTCGGCTCTTTTCAACAGCTTGTTAAACTATAATGTAATTAACTCTGGACACTCCCAGAAACTGCAGATGTCTGTAATTTCCCTTATAACACCTGTCCTTTAACATCTACAGTACAAGGAACATCTCAAAGCAGATGCTTCAAAAGATGAGAGACGCAGGTATTGCCAAGGGACTTGTTAACAGAGCACAAGCACCGTAGCTGGAAACTTGCAGTAGACACATTGTAGGATTTGGTTTTCACTCACTCAAAACAAAAAAGGAAAAGGAAAAACATGCATGTTGGATAATATGTCCATATGTATATTACTCTTTCACTGTCCTTGTGTAAAAGTTTTTCATTTTTATATATTTATTTATTTTTTTCAATGTTAAAATCAGATTATACATCAATACATGCAAAACATGTGCCTTTTTTGCCTGATTTTGAAGACATTGCTATTTTATGGTTCAGTACAGCTCACTTTTGGGGGGTTATCCACTGGGAACAGTACCTGGTCCGTTTTTAGTACCACCTCAGCCGAGGTTCCAAGTGAGCCGAACCGTTACCAAAACATGACATGTAAACTCATCATTACTCCGCTAGATGTAAATCAGCACAGCCAGCGAAGAATCGGACGCAGCTTTTTTGTTTGAAGAAACACACCTTCTTGTCTTTTTTAACAGTTTTTTTTTTGGCTGCCATCAACCTCTTTTGAAACAAACTCCTTCGTCTTGCTGTTAAAAACATCCACTTGCCGAGAATGAAGAAAACCATTCCGTCGATATGCTCCATTGTTGTGTGTTTGTTTGTGGCACGTGTACAATGATGTCATGGCAGTAGAGGTGGCGCAACTATAATGACGCGTAAATAATCCTGCCCACCCTAAAGCGGTACTAAATTGTAGTGTAACCGCAAACCTAGCCGAACTGAGCCGTGCCAAGCCGAGTCGTACCACGCCACGGAAAAGTGTCATAAGCAGGGGATAGCAGGGGAAAACTATCCCCTGCTTATGAGGCTTTTCCACTGCGTGGTACGACTCGGCTTGGCACGGCTCGTTACGGCAGGGCAGAGTAGGGGTGTAACCCCAGTGTTCTGGCCAAATTCCTACTGGCCTTTGTCTAGCATGGCCTTCGAATAATCCCCATCCATTGATTGGCTATATCTCTCTCTCCTCTCCACCTGTAGCTGGTGTGTGATGAGAACACTGGCACTGTTGTCCTGTGGTTGCTGTCGCATCATCCATGTGGAAACTGCACACCAGTGGTGGTTGAGGAGAGAACCCCCACCACATGATTGTATAGTGCTTTGGGTGTATGGCAATACACAGTAAAGCGCTATATAAATGCTTCATTCATTCATTCATTCATTCACTCATGCATGTTTATTATTTTAACATTTTTGGTGAAGCAAAATTTGCATATGCAGTTTTAACAACCAGTACAATGCAGTACTGCCCAGATAACCATCTGAAGTCCTTTTCAGGCATAAAGTTGGCAGGTGTAAACAGACCCTATAGGACTGAATGGATAACAAATTGTTTAATTTTAAATGTTAGTTTGATCAGTCGCAGTGTTTATGGCTACCTATCAATTTCTGCTATATATATATATACATACATCAAAAGTGGATGCACCATGTAGCCAGTTGCTTTCAATGAGAAACCTTTGGTGTAAACAGATTGAGCATGGGACTTCTTCTGTTTACTACTTTTTACAAAGGAAATTTTTCTGCCTGTTACATGGTAAATATTGTTTTGTAATATTGTTTTTTTGTTGTTGTTTTTTTCATGTTCATTGTGCACCTGAAGTACGTATATGCTCCCCAGTTCTCTTTCAGTCGGTCACTTTGACTGACGAATCGGGATCTTGCTTCGAGAGAGACCAATCCAATTTAAGAGTATAAAAACATGCCAATGAAGATTAACATGCACTGATTGCATCCAAATGCCACTGAACATAGCAGGAGTATAAATAAGCAGCTGATGCAATGCGTATTCAGCTTTTCGCTTCGGAGCCGAGCACACATTTGTTCAACTCTTCAAGAACAAGCGGCTGGTGTGACGGCGTCCTTAGAAGCGGTAGTTCCTGTGTTGAGTGGGTTGCCACAGCAGGTAGCTTTTCCCCCCTGTTGTGAGCAGGTGTTTCTGGATGCGGTCGTTACCTGGCACCGGGTGAAGTTCATGATCGCTGCCTTACATGCCTGAGCAGCTTTTGTGGATGAGTCATGTTCTCTCTGTGCTTCTCTCAGAGGGCGGACTGGTCTAACGGTGACGGTGAGGAATTCCCCTCCGATGGCTAACAGTGGAGCTGCTATTGGGGCAGTCTGGACCCTCGCAATGGGTACCAGCTGTCACCTTTGGCACTCCCCCTGGTGACTGGATTCCGATAGCTGCATCGGAGGAGAGTCAGAAGGTTCTGGAGATGAATTTCCGGCCAGCGCTGTGTCGACTGGGCGCTCCACTGTGCCGGATACAGATCCATAACTGATGGCCATGTTTGCTCGGGCCACTGAAGGGATCGGGCTCGAGTGGAAAGCTCCACCGTGTCCCGAGCCTTCAAGGCTGGATGATTGGTACTTAGGGGTGGCTCGCACTGGTTCTCAGGGCCCTGTGTCAGTACCATTCTACCCTTGACAGCTTTGCAGCTAGGGAGTATATGGGGGTTTGTGTTTGAAGGGCGAACATATCAGTTCAAAGCTCCAGGCTTTCCCTGCTGTCCTGTGTATTTACAAAAGTGACAGAGAATGCCCTGAATCCACTCAGAGAGCAAGGGGTTCACATTCTCAGCTACCTAGATGACTGGCTCATTCTAGCTCAGTCTCAGGCCCAGTTGTGCGAATATGCACTGCTTATTTATACTAACGCTGTGATCAGCAGCAGCTGGACACAATAAGTGCATGCCAATGTTCACTGGCGTGTTTTTTTACACGTGAAGTGGATTGGTCTCTCTCAAAGCAAGATTTTTTGTTTGCGGTCATATTCGATGTGATGTCTCCATTCCCTTTCTCAGGGAATGGGGGTTACATACGTAACGAGACGTTATTACAGCATTCTGGTTGATTGCTAAGAGACTTTTTTTAATGGCCACAAAAATCCTACCAGCAAGTCTCTTTGATATTCTATTCCCTAGGTATGGTTTGGTCCCTTAACTTTAGCTAACAGCACTAATAACACATAACTGTTTGCCCTTTGATGCTTCACAGAGTGAATCCAAAGCAAATATCAGAAAGTGCCATGAAGGTTAATAGTTCCAGGGGCACATGTCACAGGAACAAATGGTTGTCGCTCACCTTGCAATGACGAAGAGTACACAGCTGACTCCCAGGTAGGCCAACAGGATGTAGACCCAGATATCAGGGGTCATGGGGTTCAGGAAAGAGAAGAAGCCAGAGTTGGTGCTGTTAGGTCTGCGATACAGGATACTGATGCCAGTGTTCAAGAAAGGTTTGGAGAAGTCGATAGCTTTCTCTCGCATAAAGGTGATTGTGAGAGGAGCCACAGCAAGGTCAGCCCTCTAGAGGACAGGAAACAATAAGTGCATAAGCATCCAATAAGTGTTCAGAAACATTGAAGAGACAGTGTAGTCAATAATATTTCAACAAAGTTTAACAAATTCTGTAAGTTTACCATATCAGAAAAGTCATACATCTAGAAACGATTATGTGATGTAGATGCACAAATGTATTTTCTAATCGTGCTATGGTAAAAATGCATTGATGTCAAAATATGTGACCCTGGACCACAAAACCAGTTATAAGGGTGAATATCCTAATGATATTCGGCATAAAAAATAAATAAATAAAATATATGTATACATAATTTTAAATAACATATGAAACGCAGACTCTGAATGTGCATTAATAAAGTAAATAGAGACAATTTTAGTTTCATACTGGCACAGTTGGTGTGCTCCAAAAGGTACAGCACACAATCACTGAATTAGTCAACTGATACAAAATGAACACGGTGATTGTCTAAAAACACAATAACTATTAAAATAGATGTCCATTGTTTGGAAATCCATTGTTCATGTGTAATGGAGGTATTAAGGCTTTGTACTGATGTTGGAGCAATTACAGGCTGAATAACAATTTGACAATTGTTACACATTTTCCATTACATTGTAATTGTCATCAGAAATTATATAAATAAAAAAGTCTCTCCTGGGAGAAATATATTTATACAGTGCCCTCCACTAATATTGTCACCCTTGGTAAATCTGAGCAAATGTGACTGTGAAATTATATCTGCATTGTTTATCCTTTTCATCCTTCATACATAAATAAAAAAATAAAAATCACAACATTCAATTGAAAAAACTTTAAT
Organism: Enteromius thamalakanensis; assembly: GCA_032357475.1. Taxonomy (NCBI): domain Eukaryota; kingdom Metazoa; phylum Chordata; class Actinopteri; order Cypriniformes; family Cyprinidae; genus Enteromius; species Enteromius thamalakanensis. The sequence continues at coordinate 1,623,702 of JAUCMT010000032.1, forward strand.
TGAGTAAAACTCATGATGAAATAAATGTTTTTCTCCAATATATGTTAGCCACAATTATTGGCACCCAATTATTGCTACGTCCTTTTCCCCAAGATAGCAGCTCTGAGTTTTCTCCTGTAATGCCTGAAGAGTTTGGAGAACACCTGATAAGAGAGAAGAGACTCCTTCATGCAGAATATCTCCAGACCCAACCATGGCCCATTATAAGATGTCTAACAGAATCAGTTTTAGATCTGTTATCTGGTGGTATTTGATAGATTCCATGATGACAAAACATCAACACAGCAGTATACTTTATTGTACACATGGAGTACTTTTTATCCCTGTGTTTAGTGTTTTCATCGCTGGATCCGCTCCTTAGCTATCAACGAGAGGAATGTCTGTACTTCCTCAATAGACCATTTTTGGTTCATACAAAAAGGTGCACTTCTTCAAACAAAACAGTTGCGTCTGATCCTTCGCTGGCTGTGCTGATTTAAATCTAGCGGGTCTCGTGTTGCAAGT
>JAUCMT010000032.1:1660806-1674301 GCA_032357475.1 Enteromius thamalakanensis
ATTTGATAATGTTCAGTGCTTTGCTACAATCTGTATTGTTAAAAGCGCTATATAAATAAAAGTGACTTGACTTGAGTTGTGCAGAACATGTTCATTATCAGCGTGGATTTGCACAGCTCGTCAGTGAACAACGGCTGTGTGTAGTATATACGGTCAATGTGAAATCACGCACCGGATGGCATTTACCGCTGGTTACAGGACCGGTTTTACTGACAAAACGCGCAAACATATTGGACAATCTGGATCGGTGCATCACTACTCTCAAGTACATTCAGAGCATTAGAAAGCAGAGCATTAGAGCATTAGAACGAGGCGTTTATGACTGTATATATACAGTCATATAAACGCCTGGTTTCCATTACCTCATATACCGAGTTAGACTCGCCCAATGGGGCACATTGTGACAAAAGGTCAGCGCATGTTTATTGAACAGGATCAGTATTTTTCCTGGATTATACCAATTGTAAATGTTCAATTGCTTTTTTTGTAGTCAAGACTTAACTTACGTGCCTATACAGATGTCAACTTTCAGGATACAAAATACAGTGTAGCTATAACATTGCAAACACCGGGTTCACCTCTGATATTATACTGCTACACCACAGCCCTTCCACATCAGCAGAGTAACATTATTGTTGAATGCAGGTGGTTCACTCTGGGTGCTAGATGCCCTGGTCATATTGTGCCAGGTAACCTCAGCCAAACTCTGCAGAACAATGAAGGGCGCAGGCCAAAAAAATAATGGACCCAGAACACACACACACACAAAAAAAAAACCTGGAGCAGTTCTTGGCATCCATGTGCATCAAGAGAGAAAGAGAAGGTAGCACCCAGCAGGCGAAAAGCCAGACTTTTTCATCAGCAGAAGCTTTAAGTACATCACCGTGTTCCTGAACTCAAAACTCACATCATGTAACCGTGAATACATTTTCTGTGATAAATTCACATTGTGAAACTGATGCTGATTGGTCACTACAGACTTATTGTAGTTCATTACTTTTACCAAATTACGTGAAAAAAAATTGTGATGAGCACAATGTCTATATTATACATTTTAGCAATATAATCTGACTTCTTTTTGACAAATTTCAGATTCCTTTTAGATTGCCCTATTTTTAAACTGAATTAGGATTTTTATTGAAATAGGATAATCTTGGAGCATACAGACATAAATATAAAAAGAGAAAGGAAATATATCCCATTCATTGATATTAACAATCTGAATTGTGTTAAACATTACATTATGCCAAGGTCTCCCACTGCAGTTCATAACTTATTCATTTCATTAAAATCTCTTTTACAAGTAAATATTTTGGATGAATAAGGTTTGGCCGGCAAAAATGGTTTGAGATACTGTACATCACTGTAAATTACAAACAAGATGAATTATGCATTTGAAGGTGTTCAAAGGACAAAAGTCTTCCAAATAACCCACTGAGTGATAATTCAAATTCAAAATTGGGAAGATTCAAATCATGTTTCATAATTTAATGGTATTCTTTGGATAATTCGTAAACATTAAAACAAAAACAAAGTAACTGTAGTTTGATTATGCGTATGGGAAATATGATCTAACTGCAAGCACTTGATTTTATAAAATGCAATTATGTATTATTTAATCTTGTATTTATTTATTATGTAAACATACATAGCACCATCAACGTAACAGTTAGCTCATTAAAAAACCTGTTCAAACCGTAGTTTAAATGTCTTTTGATAAAAGTGTGCATACTTAATATAGTTATCATGATGTAACAATGCTATAAAACCAATAAGCAACTGAAGCAGTGCTCTGCTGTTACTATATTTACAATAAAGCAGAGTCGCTTTATTGCTTAATTGCATTTTACTGTGCCATTGGGGAAGGAAAATCCAGATCCATTTCTATTAACGCTGAAAAAGTTTATTAATGTTCAGCGAGATTGTGTATAATACCTGGAGAGAGCTTTCAATTAGCAATACCATTCATCTCACTCTTAGTTTCTCAGTCATCATCAGCTACCAAATAAATAAATGCATCACTCGTATGCTTGTAGAGACCACAGGCATAAGAAGCAGGCTGAGCATAAGAAGAGCCATTAAGGAAACATTGATTCCCCAACTTAATTATACAGAACCGAGCTGTTAATTGGTCAAGCAAGGTTTAATACCGTAGAAAAGGTAATGATCAAAATGTTGTATGCAAATGTTACAGCACCTTTTGTTAGTTACGTTTGTGTGGGAAACATGCAGTAAGTCAACTGGCAATCTTTGCAAGGACTGTAATGAAATTAAGGAGAAAGAGGTGTGTCTGGTGTGAGGAGCGACAGGGGACAAATAGGATATCACTGCCAACAATGAGGCAAAAATGGCACTGTTTTTTCCCCACAAAATTACATTACTGCAAGATAAATGACTGTAAAATATGGTGAGACATAAATCACAAGTATGAAGTGAGAGGACATAGTGTTCTGTGTCTCTGCTATCATTTTTCTAAAGACATGGCTCTGTCAAAAAATAATTTCTGTCATCATTTACTCATCATTCCAAATCTTTCTGGTGAAACACAAAATTATATATTTTTGAGTCCTCATGCTGCTCTTTTACATATAATTACTGTACATAACAAGCATGTCTGACAAGCTCCATATAGGACCAAAACAGGGTAAAAAGCAGCCGAATGAAACATAAAAACAGTTTATTTAAATCATGAAATTGTGAAATGCAAGTTGCACAGTTGCAAAAAAAGGTTTATATCTCGCGAATTTGAGTTGTAAAAAGAAAAGAAGTGTGAGAAAAAAACAGAGCTGTAAGGTAAAAATTTAGTATTCACACGCAAGCGATTTTCACTGACGATGAGCCGACGGCATTTAATGAAAACCAGAAATTCCCCAGTACACAACTTTTTCATGCTTCTGACACTAGCTTGTCACACAAAAGAAAAAGGGAGCCAAAAGACGCGCTTGTCAAAACCATTCACATGCTTCTTTGTTAACTGGCAAACCCCCCCCAAAAAAACATGGATATTTCAAGCAGCTGCTCCAGCTATGAAGAAATTATTGTCATAGAACTGCTTTTTTTTAAGCAGCCAACAAGACCAGCAGCTCTACATTCATCTTGCCTTGGCGCATCTTCTTCATCCTCTAGGTGCTTGAGTGCCACCTAGCTTAAGCCATCCCAGACACGTGGAAAAAAGCGGCAATCTCATTGGTTGGCCCGTTTTTAACGTGGCGTGTCAAACCACAAAAAGAGGCTTTTCTTTAAAACGACACTTTTATACTTCATGTTATATGCTTGGGTGTGCACACTTACATTTGCGCCCTTTGTTTATTCACGAGGAGTTATTTGCACACAATAATCGTCCTGGTGTGTACAAGCTTTAAATGCCTGTTCACACCAGTAAAACTAATAACTATAAACATAATGATAAAAATATAGTTAAATAGTAATAATAAAGATTGATATAGTAAACATCACTCTCAATATTTAAGAATAGCAGGGTCCACACCACTACTATAATGATAAGGCACAGAGAAACAATATTGTTGGAATCATTTTTTGGAACAATTTTAATTTGTATATTAATGATTATTTAAATATACAATATTTTGCAATTTACAAATATTGACAGTCAAAATCCATCCTGCTGTCACAAGCTAAAGAATTCAAAGAGGTAGACGAGCATGCGCTAAGAATAAAGAGACAATAAGGTATTTAAGATACCTTAGGTGCAAAGTGAAAGGCCGCTGAGTTCTGCATCTTTGCAGTTCATTTTTTTCAAGTCGTTTTTTAAGTGTCTTACAGTTTGTCATTCTATTCAGCTGAGTATTGACGAAACCACTTGAGACACAAGCCACTGTTTAGCTTCACAGGATAGAAAAGGCTTAAAGGTTTAAAACTGAAAACAAGCCTGCCTGCATGTGTGTGTGTGTGTGTGTGAAAGACAGTGGCAAGGGGAAAGATAAAGAGAGAAAAGGGGAAACCAAACATTGTGGGTGTATGTGTGCGTGTGCAGGGATTTATTGTAATAGGCCCATCCATCGCTTAGGGGCATCGTTTTCATTAAGGCGACATGAGGGGCTCTTTTAATTCCCTAGTCCTGAACCAACAGCAGCAGGCCTAGACATTACCTGAGGGTCAAATGCTCCCACGATGAAAATGGATCTCGAAATCAGAGATCACAAGGTTAGATAACTGCTAAGCACTACCTATACTCTAGCTAGTGTAATTGCCATTGATTTTACACTTAGGGAAGCAATTAATATTTAGTTTCGCCAGTGAATAACAATTCCTATTTTACAAGCAGATGGGTGACATTGTTTACCCATTCCACTTGATTAGCGATCTATGCTAACCTCGCCGGTTCCCATTTGTGTTTGTAACAAGACTTTGCAGGCGTGCATCTTCTCCACCATAACATTCTAACCAGCGCCATCATTGCTCTTCATAAATGTTAATGAAATTGTAAGGGCCTTAATGACAAATCCTTTTCACTTTTACTGTTGTGTGAAATGTGAAGGTGAAAATGTCTATAAATCTATCCCGGCTGCTGCAGAGGCCTCAGGTTCGGAGTGATAAATGAAATGTTAAATGCACAGTGTGTTACTGCAGAAACTGTGCCATCATCTCTTTAAGATTTGAGTTTAAAGAATAGATTCAGTATTGAAAATCAATGAACAGTCAGCACAGATATGTGAAAGAACTATTGCGGTGGCACAGAGGACTTTATTATTGAACTAACACAAATGGCCTGTCAGCTGAAGCCACTGTGCCTTGTATCTTTCGAAAAGACGAGGCGCGTGCCGTCACACAGCAGGTGATATATTGCTATTGGACAAAGTAAGGCTATGTACTAGTGTACTGCTTATGCACTGTATCCTACTGAATACTGTCTGTTTTTTATTGTGAAACAGTATGAAGTATGAAGCAAAAATCTTTCAAACTGCAATCATATGAGCCCACTGTGGTGCATTTTCAGGCAAATCAAAAACCCACCATCTTTTCAGAAACTTGTCTGGTAAGTGGGTTAGTGAAATGAGGCAATGTATTGTTATTATTTTTTTATATATATAAAAATAACATCAACAATAAAACGTGTATATATATATATATATATATACCGTATATATATACCGTATATATATTTATATGTTTTGTTGTTGTTATCTATATATTCATTGTGGACTCTATTGCATTGCACTGACTCTGTTTAACGGTGGAAAAAAGACTAAACTGTGAGATAAAATGTTAATATTATTGTAATTATTTATTATTATTTCATAAAATAAATAAATAATAACTGTGATATTTAAATTAAAAATTGTAAGAAAAAATGTCAAATTACTGGCCAGGTAAAGTAATATTACTTCTGGTTCATTTGTCACACTAAATTTGCAAAATTCAGTAGCGCATTATCGTAGCATGAAACCTATATACTATTTTCTTTCAACAATAATAGATAAATGCTATGTAAACATACTTTAACATGCTCTACATGCATCCAGAAACCAAAGCAGATTCACCTGCACACAGCACTGGGACTGAGCCAACATTAACCCAGGTGAGTGAACAGGTTACTCCGCTTTCAAGGTGCAAGAGGACGGGACTAAATATAAAAACTGGCCTACTTATTACTAAAGAGACCATTCCCATGCAAACTTAATGCAGACAAATGGACAGAGGGTCCAGTGCATGTCATTTGGGACACCCCTGGCTAATTTCTAGGACAGGAGCTACTGAAATGGAAATTGAGCATGCCTTACTTTGATCACTCACACACCCCCTGGAACAAACGCAATAATGAGGGGATGACATTGGGACCACCTTCTAGCCCGCTCGGTCTGTACTCACAAATAGCAGAACCACTAACATTTTAACAAAGTGCTCACATTAATATCACTCTGAAATGTTTTTTTAGAATTTTATTGCTGACAAATACAGGTCAACTCTACTACTCTACTTTTAAAACTTGTCCGTATATAACTAATAGAGCAATGTATAGTGAGAATGGTAGTAAAGCATATATGTAGGCTTTATGGGTACAGCCTACATTTAGAGGACTACTGGGAAATCACTGAAGAGTCCTTAGATGTTTAGATCCTCTTGTTTTAATGCATGAATGTCCCTTTTCTTAGCATTACCAGCACTCCATTTTTCATGTTTTTTTTTTTTTTTTAATCATACAAAGATTTTTCAAAGTTGTCAGAATTTTACTCTTACTGGAAACATTACGTATGTAACCCTTGTTCTCTGAAGAAGGGAACACAGACGTCACGTCAGATATGACCGACCAATTGGGATCTTGCTTCGAGAGGACCAATCTACTTCACGTGTATGAAAACAGGCCATTGAACATTGGGATGTACTGATTGCATCCAGCTGCAGCTGATCACTGCAGGATTATAAACAGGCAGCTGATGCCGTGCATCCTTAGGTTTCCACTGTGGGGCTGAGCCAGTGACCCGGCCGCTCAGGTGAGAACACAGGAGGTTACCAGTTCCACACAAAGGCTATAGAATCTAGTGAACGTGTTCGGGGTCGCGCAGCTCGCAGCTCTACAGTTATCTGTCAGTGAGGTGCCCAGGACAATGCTGCATTTCTTTTTGAGTGGGCCCATTAGCTGAGGGGGCAGGGCACACCCTGTGCTTGGTAGCCCAAAGTAATGGTTTGCACTATCCAGTGGGCCATCGCCTGCTTGGAGACGGCATTCCTCTTCTGCCGGCCTTCGTGACAGACAAAGAGTTGGTCTAAGGTCCTGAAGCTTTTTGTCCGGTCAATGTAGCATCTTAGTGCTTGGACAAAGCAAGGCTTGGGCTGGGTCTCCCTCCTCCGAGGGCAGGGCTTGAAGTTTCACCACCTGATCTCTAAATGGAGTAGTGGTAACCTAGTCAGTTACCTGGGAATTCGTCGACCGAAATGCCTGCAGGTCCCCTACCTTCTTGATGGAGACCAGTGCAAGCTGAAGCAAAGTTTTCATTGAGAGAAACTTCAGCTCGACTGCGGAATGGTCCTTGCTACTTTGCTAGCCACCAGGTTTGGTTGGGGCCTAGATAGGCAAGGTGGGGCAGCAGGAGTGGGGCGCCCTCAGCGACGAACTGACTGAGGTGCTACCATCGATGGCAGCAGCTGCACACCGGGGCTAAATGGCCCCTTCACTGCATCGCCGGAGAGGACGGTCTGTGACACGGGAGCATTCAAGAGGCTTGTCTTGTCTGCCAAACACAGCCACAGATTGTGCTCCTCCAATCAGAGCCGACAAGTTCCTTCAGGCCCAGGAGGGAAGCACATCATCTCCCTGCCCAGTGCTGACAGCACTAGCAACCGCTCCACTGGGAGGACCCCCATATACCCCTTGGTTGCACCGCTGTCTGGTGGAAGAGCCACCAGATCAGTTTCTGGCAGTGAAAGGTGCCGTACACATTCTGGTGAGCTCTTCATGTACTTCCGGTTATAAAGGTTGGTACCGGGGTGGGACCCTGAGAAGCAGTGCGAGCCACCCCTAAGTACCAATCATCCAGCTTCAAGGGCTCGGGGCGCGGTGGAGCTTCGCTGCATGTGAGGTAGCGATTGTGACCGTCACCAGGTGCCAGGTAACGATTGCATCCAGAAATGCACGGGTGGTAAGACATCTTTAAAAATACAGGTCTTTATAAAGACGTTCCACAGTACAACGTTCAGTGTTTGATTTGAATCATCTCTGAATGTATCACAAAACAAACAAAGCAAGACCACTTAAACAGTGAAGACAAATACAGGGTTAAAAGGTTTGTTTTTCACCAATAGATAATCCAAAGCATTTATTTTGCTATTCCAAATCAGTAAATAATAGTTTCATGAATTTGTCTTTTGTTGTAGTATCATTTAAGTTCTTTCAAACTTTCTCAAGCATCCTTACTGCAAATTCAGCAACAGATCACCACCACCCCCACTTAGGCATGAACAATGAATTTTAATATAACCTGACATGATTTAATGTTTACTTTCACTAGGATTCACACATGAGCAATTGACGTGAGTCCACAGAGACACGTTTCATTACCTGTTCAGGTCAATTTAAACAAGTGTATTACTTATCTGCGCTCAACACTCTTCATGGAGGAACCTTCTGCCTCATAAGAGAGAAATGAATGCAGAGAGTCACGAAACAATGTGGAGATAACTCAGGGATGCCCATACCCCCACCCACAGCACCATATAAGGGTAATACTAATAGACCCTTGCCCTTGCTATAATATATAGTCCAACATTTAATGCTGAAATTATTTTGGTATGCCTCAGTGAACGCATTTTGGACGACAACCAGAAACACCATTAGACCACTTAGGGAAGGAAAATCCATTAACTTGGAATTTTATTAATAACATGCCCATAAAAGCCTCTTTTTACACACTTGGATAAAAAAAAGAAATAGAACTACTGACAATAATAAAAATAATGATAACTGCAACAACAATAATATTAGAATGGGTGTTCTTCAGAGTTGTCCATGATGAATCCATTAACACTGAAATATTACAAAACAATCAGTGGTATAAAATGATTGATAAAAAGTAACAAACCTGGTAATTTCTTTCTTTCTTATTTTTTTTTTATTTCCTTCCATCCATACATCTATCCTCAAGGCTTTTTTTCCCAAAACATAAGGCTTTGTTGAGGAAAGTTTGTGTTGACAATAGTTTTAATAATTAAAACTTAGAGCTGTATTAATTTGACTTCCCTACACTTGTGACTGTAAATGAGTTACAATTGATTTTGATGTTGTGATGTTGCTTGGCAACCTGCCATCGCACAATGTAACGTCATACCGTCCATCCCTATTATCAAGTAATCGAATTAGAGCTCCACCTGCTAAACATCAGAACCCAATTAGAGGCATGATCCGATCTATATTAGATATGTTAATTTCATAATCAAAGGTAACTGTGGGAAATCAGTCACAATGTTTGATGCGAATGCTTTGTCATCCAATCCAGTTTCTCAGAGCAGATTCATACACAATTGTTAGAAGCAGCAGTCATGCTCATTGCACAGCACAAATTGTTCACTCTATTCTCTCTGATCTCTGACATACAGCAGGCTACCAAACTGACAGCTCGGACGCCTGACACTTGACATGCCGCAATGTTTTGTTAGAAGAGCGCAGAATCTTTGCTCAGCCCACATGCAATGTTTTATCATACTGAGGACCGGAAAAAACTAAACCAACATCTGTATGATAGTTCTTCTTCATATTTTCCTAAGCTGGGGATTTTTAAGGGGATTTTGCTTCCTTATCTCCTTACATACAGGCTAATAATGAAGTTAATCATCACTGTAGCTGTGGTGAATTTAATGCAAGTCGCTGTTTGTAAAAAAAAATAAAGCTTGCTGAAAACTGTTGCGGCTGAAACTATCACAGCCTGTAATCTTCAGATGGCATAGAGAAACTGTAGGAAGGGACGGAAGTACATGAAGCTTATCACAAACAACCTGCGCTTTTTTATTGTATTGTATTGTTACAGACTGGCTACACAATTTACAAAGTGCCCCCTTGTATTTTAGCCACGCTTGTTTTTGCAAATATCAGTAAAAACACAAAAGGCTATAATACTGTAAATCATTTTTGAGAGCAACCAGCATCTATAATGTTCCCGCTAACATTTATCTGGAGCTTTAACATTTGAGGTAATTCACAGCGGTGCTGCAAACAGCAACCATTATTTGTTTTAAACAAGGGCCAATAAAATACCTGGGGTCTAGTGGGAGTAAGCAGAAAACAGGAGTTGCAGGAAAACAAGAGGCCTGGTGTGGCATTTGAGAAATCGGTTGAGGGAATGGAGGGTGAACACAACGCTGAATTGAATAATAACAACCACATCAGGCTCAGAACTCTACAGGCACAAGGCTGACAAGTTCATTACCACTGGAAGTCGCCTGGCTGCAGGATTTTTGATGGAACACCATTGCTGCGTTTTTATCCTCTGAAATTGCTCTGTGTGCAACCACACACAAGCCACCGACGTCGTAGAGAAGTGCAGAAAAATCTGATTTACCTAACGTAGTTGAAAAGAAGTATATAAATCTGGTAATGTGATGTATAAGCTAGGCAAATTGTATGGCAATGCATTTCAATTAAATGACTTGAAATTATTGTTCAATCATTTACAGTTTATCTATATACCTTATATTGCTACTGCACGTTGTATAATATGTTGAATAATATACATATTAGCTTCAATTCTAATAAAATCTTAAAGGGTACTTCAAGGAAATATTTTTTGCTCCAGCTGACAAAAAGTTGAAGAAATCCCTGTTTTACAACATCACTCAGGATGAACACACATCTTCTGTCCTGCTAAGGTCTTGCATGGCAAATGACTGTAAGACAATTTTAACATCATGCATTTTAATTAATTTGATTGTGCACTGTAATATTCATCAGTACAGTATTTTTTTTATAACATTCACTGTTCTTTTTAAGTGTGCAATTTAAACAACACTGCATATTGCATATGAATGCAGGGCTATGAAGCATTTTTGAGTAGTTTTAGACCAGGTTTTTACAGTATCTAAATTGACTTTTTGGCTTTTAATAATTAAGTGAAAGTTAATTATTTGGGAACACAGAGGGGGAGTGTGATCAAACCTGAAAAGCTCATTCACAAACCACTGAAGCTCAGCTCTGACATTTACTTGAGAGGCTATAAACATAGGTGAAAATGTGTTGTTAGTGTTTACACACAGAGGACTGACTGCATTAACAATATAGCACAGCTGCAAAAGCCTTTTCATTTTTACAAAACAGTTGCTTCATAATTAAATAATGCTATTTAGCTTAATTGGTGTATTACATTTTTTCCTTAAATTTTTTTTAAAGAGTATTGCCTTATAAAATATAGTCCAATAATGTTAGTACATAATATTTTAACCAGAACTATGTATAACAGCATGGTTAAGAGTCAACAAATATTATCTGTACTTAAGTCCCCCGCCATTAAAAGGCCTAATTGTTCACGCAGCCGATTTCACCACGGTAAATAACTGGTGTACAACAGAGAAGCTGCTTTGAAATTTGCCAATTTCAAGGGTGCTCTTCGGATGAAGAGAATCTAGTCTGGGGAGTGATGAGCAGCAGGCTTGTCATGCTTCATGAACCGACCTTGATATACCACTGATATATAGCTTGAATGTCTGTGGTATAAATTGAAGTATTCAACAAGAAAAAGACAAGAAAGAAAAAACACCTTGACAAAGCCTGCCATTATGCTCAACAATCAGACCTCTTTGTTGGCTTGTGCCAGCACAGGTTGAAATATACAGTGGGTTGAAATGATTCGCACAAAAGCATCAGAAATCTATGTTTGAATCAGGGAAGATTAGGGTGCGCCTTGCAATTGAAATTATGAGCCATTTGGATGCCTACAATTTTCCAGCTGAATGGAAGGCAAAGTGGCACGTCGCTCGCTTTTCTCTGCGCTCTTTGTTCCTGTGCGCTGCCTGCTCCAGATTCGCTGCCATACCTGCCTCGCCAATACACGTGTCATCACTGATATTCTGCATTACCCTTTTCAAATTGATGTTGGGGGATATTCATATTCCTACCCAGTTTCTGACGGTGCCCATATTCCTACGAAGCTAATGTACAGTATGTGTGTTTGCCATAGCATAGGAAGTGCTCAGGAGATCTCTGTTCGTCTCCTCACACATAAACCGGTTTGTCATGTTTTCCTTCTCAGACACTTCTCTTGAGCAACAGCATTCATTAACGGCACAACTTGTGCTCTGTTGCAAATGTTTGACATGCTTTGTGTTGATGTTATGCAGTGTTTTCACAGTTGCGTTCACAACCAGCAGTCCACTGTAAATATATCCACATGAGACTCGGTCTGTTCAATAATTCATATCTCAAATTTCATATCTGCCTGCATATGAATCCCTACTGTCACTGTGAAAATTAAGCGGTATTTTTAAGGTCATTTATTGATTATTTTGGCCAGTTTTGCTCAAGTGGTGCTTGCTGGTGCAACCCACATTGTCATAATTTTAGAGTGTTGCAGTGGTTGCCATTTCATTGTATTTGCAAGGCACCATTTTGAAGACATTTTCTTTTCCATTTCTGCCATAAAACACAAACATGCTTTCTTCAATAAGGCATGCAATTTTGGTTTAACATGTCCGTAGCACAAATGAACCTGAAAAAAGTATGCATACATAAACCCTACAAATGTGCAATAATAGTAATAATTGCTTATCTAAATATTTAACATATATACAGTAATCCTGATCAGCTCACCATATTTGATACATTTTATATACAAGACAGTACGTTGCGTAAGTGACTTTTCACACACACACACACACACACACACACATATCACAATTTTGGCCCAAACGAGAAAATTTTCTCATTTTGCTCTTTGCTGCTTATTTTGCATTGCCATGCGTCAGTGATTGCTGTATTTTGCGGTCAGTGTGGTCAACAGCTCAATATGCAATGAAAAAGGGTCAGGAAACATCTGACCTTTAATACTGTTCTACTACTTACTGGGATTAGTTTTGTTCAGTCTATGGATCAGTAGGGCTATACTGAGCAGGAAGCATGCTGATTTAGCCTGTGTCTTGTCTATTGTGATTTATCACAGTTACATTTAGGGTCCGAGAGCTGGTAGTGTTGCTTCAGGTTCTTGACTACTAACACACATTTCATGTTTAATCAAATCAAAACATCCAACTCAAAATGGATAAATCAAAGCTTACTGTACAGTAATTGCTGACTACCTTTAACTATAAATATAGACATACTGTATTTTAAAATGGTATGTTGAACATTTGTCGCATGACTAATTTGTTCCCCCTCTCATTGCTCACAGCCAATTAATTAATTATATATATATATATATATATATATATAAATAAATAAACAAAAAAAAAACAATCACATATATTTTAATCAAATTAAATAAACAAACAATACAAATACACATTTTTGAAATGTATAGTAAACAATGACAAATGTACCATAAAAATAAACAAAGTTTTACAGATTAACCTAACATTAAAATAGTGTTAATATCATAAGTATGATCTTCATATGTTTATGCAAAGATTAAATATTATAATAACAAACCATCAAATGTAAGTCACACAAAGAATTCTGGAAATATTAATTTAGTCTCTTTACTAGCTGCTTATTAGAACGTATTACTAGCCATTTATTAGCAGTGGTTAAGCACATATAAATGCCTTATTCTACTTCTCTAATACTACCCAGTACCTAAATTTAACAACTACCTTACTAACTATTAATAAACAGCAAATTAAGAATCCATTGAGGAAAAAGTCATAGTTAAAGGGTTAGTTCGCCCATTTAAGACATGAAGTTGTATGCAATCCTTACTAGCACTACAGTGTATACACACCGACCCACTCTGTGATCACCTCCCTGGTCAGAGTTTTGGCCTCTGGAAGTTTTTTAAGAAGGTAGTCCCGGTTAGTTTCCGGGGCCACAAAACGGTGCGTTTTTATGTGAAAAAATTAT
>JAUCMT010000032.1:1703710-1726952 GCA_032357475.1 Enteromius thamalakanensis
TTTCGCATTAAAGTCGTATTATTTCCTATTCATTCAATAGAATGTTTGCGAATACTAGGGAATACCAATATGGCGGCACAGTGGCTTCACTTCTATGACGTCATGAGCTATCCAGTTCTCTATATAGATCAGTGGTTTTTACTAAACACATTTTACTACTATAAAAAAAATAAAAGTAACTTACGTTACTCACACTACACACACAGCTTGATGCTTTATCCATTGGAAGTATTTTCATTGGTGGAAAATAATGTTTTGTCTAAAATGCACGGTAAGTCACCCCTTGTTTATTGAACTGTATAAAAATATCACACTCACCACCATGCTGTTTTGACTATCAGTACGGCTGTTATTACCCAAGGCCATGAACAATAGCACTCCGGCTTATGCAAAACTACCTAATTAAGTGACTGATTTACAAATTATGTGCATGTTTATATATATATATATATATATATATATATAATTGTTTTGTTAAAATCTTTCTCTGTGCATGATTAAAAAAGATAAAAAGTAGGGTGGTAGTTCAATCCACATGTTATTGATTGGATGAAGGCAGATCTGGATGTGAACTTGCAGTCGGCTGTATAAAAACGGATTAAAAGATGTCACCCAAGAGAAGTTGGTTGTTTCACAAGAAGATTGAGATATGACATTTTGACACTACAGCGGGAAAAAAAAAATAAACATGCATAAATGAATAATTTAGATCAATAGCATACATTTAGAAAATAAGTAGGGTGAATTTCCATTTCACAACTTCAATAAGCAGAGGCAACAATAAGTAAGTCATTTGTAAGCTCGCAGAAACACTGAATAGAGAAATCTTTTTGAAAATGAAAAAACTGTTAAGAGCAATTCCATTTATCCATGCTGTTACTAGTGCACAATTAACCTTACCCTATTGCCAAGATTTCAAACGGCCTAAAACATTAATATAAAACAACAGCTACCTATTTCTCCTTTAACCAATAGCCTGTATAAACTAGGTGATAGTAAAAAGGAAAGTCATTTTCACTACAAACATGCTCAAAAGCTAATAAACTTATGAATATTTATTAGGAAAGTAAAATAGGTCTATTTTGATTCTTAAAGCTGTAATAAAACAGTCATACATGCTTATAAGTGCTTAAAGACCAACTAATGCCTTCTTTTCGAATCAAAATGCTTGATTATCAATTCTACGGTGTACCAAAGTCATTCCCTTTCGGAAACCTCAAGTTCTCATAATTATACACTACGTAATGTACAGATTTTCAGATTAAGCTTCAAAATCCTGTAATGGAGATTTTCTGCTGCATTAACGTAATCAAATCATGCCACATGATGTGTGTCAATATGCACCATTTGGTTTTCTTTTTATTAGTTTATTTTGTGTGTGTGTGTGTGTGTGTGTGTGTGTGTGTACATACTGCATTTATTGAAAAACCTGCAAGTGTGTGTGTAGGCCCATGTGTGTATAGTATGTCGTTAAGCTGATCTCAGCTTCAGAATAACAGAGTGACACTGATTTGAGAGAAGAAAGCACGGAGCATTTGATTCAGGGTTTCATGCAAACAAAACCGACATCTGCTCACTCTCATTAACGGCACTGAAGCTAATCGGCAGGCCATAAGTGTGCTGACTCTGTAAATGGAAGCGCGTGTACAACAGCTTCAGTGAAATCACACAGCTGTGTGCACGCGTACAAACAACATGCATTTCTCTATGTAAGTGTGTGTCTCTTGTTTGTGTGAGACTCTGCTGTCTCCCCACATCTCTGCTACAGTAGACAACGGCGGACATCAAAGAACTTGTGCACTGGGCTCGAACCCATCCGTGCAGTGTCTTGCACTTCACACACACACACACACACACACACACACACACACACACACAGCACAGATGCATCAACCTCTAGCCTCTGTCAGAAGAATTCCATCTAAGCTTGCCCACAACAGCTTATAGATTAAATTTGCACAAAAATGAAACATTAATTTTTCACTGTGCAACTGATGGCCATCTTTACCGATGGCGTAATTTAGCTTCTTTAGAAATCTATCTCCACTTACTGTGCTCTTTTGTCATGCGGAAACTTGAAACACGTTTAGGGGACACACGCCTCAGAAACTATCATGTGCTTTTAATGTGAAGAGCATTTTAATTGCGGTAAAAGATCCAAAGTGCTGAGATATTGTTATATGAAGCATCATTATATTTGTCAAATACACTGTTCTGTGAAGAAGGCTTTTTCTGCTGCTACATGTGATGTGGATTTGCAGCTAATTTGTGTTTTAAATGAAGAGTCTCTAGAGTATGAAGCAGACATTTGAAGAAGAAAAAAAAGCCTTTTAGTCTTTTCCAAATTTAAGTGTGCCGTGGACCAAAAAAATCATGCAACTTAAAGCTGCACTTCATGTGGTCAGCAGCTACGTACGTTAGCAGATGTTTAAAAAGTCAGATGTTCGATATCAGTTATTATATAAATTCTATTATAATTACTACATGAAGATTAAACTATTATTAGTATTAGATTAAGCTCTAAGATAGCAATGCATTTTTTCAGCTCAGTGTAACCTCCGTGACATTTTCTATAAGAATATATAAAAATGTGTCTTTAGAAGAGAAAAAAAAAAAACGTGTGTGAGATTGATTAACTGTTCATAATGAAGCACTGTAACTCTTAGGTAGATAAAGCGATTGATTTTTCAATAAATCTTTCCCTGGCGCTGATTCTCTCATTTGAAGGCATTACATTTATTCCATTAATCGTATTCTTAAACAACAACCGAGACCTAAATGTACAAGCTTATCAGAAAAAAAATCTCCAAATGATACTGAATTTAAGCTGTGTGTGTAAATGTGCACCGAGGTTTCAGAAAAAAAATCGCATTCAATTGGCTCTTTCTAAAAGGCAAACTCCACTAAATAAATTCCTTAAAATTAGGATTACAAAAAACAAATCTCTTGAGAGTTTGTCATCATTTTCCAAGACATATGCACTACTCTGCAGTGACATTTGGATGCGGTCCAGAGCCGACCGTGCCAAAACTGGAGTGGATTTTGATAGGCTGCAGCTGCCCTGAATGATATTGAAAGGTTTGAGTGGCAGTGGTGAATCCAAACTAGACTGAAAAGTCAAGCTGGGTATTGAAAACCCATTGAGTTTGACCTCAAAGACAGTTTTTTTTTTTTTTTTTATATATATATATATATATCTGTGGTGATTGGACAACTGTCATGTGACATGCATTTTGGAAATGCACAAAGACACGTGACCCTACTGAGATCGTTTCAGCACATATGTGAAAATGCACAGCCATATATCTTCTGTTTTACGATTTATATAATTCGTTCAGCTACTCCAGGCTCCTCAGTGCCGTATCAACCGGATCACAGTTTCAGCCATGCCAAACAATCCATGCCGAGCGCTCATTCGGTTCCAAACAACACAGATCTAAATACTTTGTTTCTGCAAAATCCTGTGGCTCTGCCACAAACAAACCTTGTAATACTTTAATGAGCTACCGCATTGTCTTTTTCAAAGCATTTCCCATTTTAGTTTCATTGCAGGAGGGCAAAGCAGCTAATAACACACAGGCACAGCAGAAACACTCTTCCCCTCGACATTTACAGTCTTGCCGAGTGAGTTTGATCGACCATCTGGCCTCTGAGAAGTGCGTTGTAAAAACAGTGAAATCAATGGAGGCATGTCTGCTGTGGATGCCCACCATTACACAAGCCGTGTTGATGGTGTAACACTTAAGCTAGCACACGGCGAGCGGACGCTCATACAGCCTCCCCCCTGCAAACCTGCCTGCTCTCTTTGGACACAAGCCTCACTAATGAATTTTCGTCCTGTGATGCTTTCGATGTGGCAAACAAAATCTTATGTGGGCCCAAGGGGGAACAGTAAGCCCTCTGGTAGTACCACCGAATGCCTGTGCGAGAAAAAAGCACAGGAAATACTCCCACAAAGTCATGAATTTTGAATTTTAGAAGTACCCACTGCACATTGATCAAAAAGGACACAATATTTTAATTGCATTGTGTCTGTTTGAGAAATATCTCAAAAGCAGGTTTTGCAGGGATCTGTCATATTTGTTTCTTTTCAAATGTAGAGTGGAAATATTAAAGGAGCTGTTGAGAAAACATTTCCGTTTACACTGCCGCAACAACAACAAAAAAAAAACATAGATCTGAGCTGTCAAAAATCTCAAAAGCACAATGTCATTGAAGTCACAGCCACAGTCATCAATCACATCAGTAGTGGGGGAGAACCAGAACATACATTACAAAAAAATATGTGTGCCTTAAAATGTGTTACAATAATGGTGTATTATTTAAAAGATTTGAGGTTGACATCAAATCTTTCAGACTAAATTCAGTTGGAGAGAAAAAAAAGTTAAATGCCAAAGTAAAATGGAATTAAATAAAAATGCAACAACAACAAACAAAAGTCAAACTGTATAAATAGATCAAGTAAATAAAGTATAAATAGAGCAGCTAAGTAGAATGCTTAAATTGTGTTCTCTTTTAACAGCATAGATGCCACGCTGTCTCTTTTTTGTTGAGGAACTTGAAGGCTGTGCTTGGACATGTTAATGTCTCGTTATGACATTTAGAGACATTTTTCTGCATGGCATCGAACTACTTGTCAAAAGTAATCTGCCTTTAGACAAAACTGTATTGATCTTTATCGGGCTCCTGTCTCCACGCGGCACACATATTTCAGCTTCTCAGACTGAGAAAAATCTTTCTTTGTCAGATTGTATGAGTACATTATGTTTGACCGTAATACCGAGAACCTTCAGTCTGGCTACACGGTGCGTAAAGGTGAGGTTTCCAGGCAAACTTCGGCGCAACGTTTCCTAGATCACCTGTTAAGACTGTAAACTTGTGTTTCAGGCGAATTTTACAAGAAGTCCGGCGTTCTTTCCAAATTTCACTAATTTCTAACGATTTTAACAGTCCACAAAACATTATATTACAGGCTCCAAGTGTTTGTGAGATCACGAAAACGACGCAGCACCATCTGTTCCTCAGACGCGCGGCATGCTGATACGCGCAACTACATTTCCAGCGCTTAAACAGCTCCGTGCAAGACATGTATTCTCATTTTTCACAGAGTTGATAAATGCAAATCGCAAACTAACAGCAGTGTGACCCAAACGAAGAGTAAACGCACTTTCAACACTCACTAAAAACATTCGTTTGCTTAGTTAAAGAGTCGGTGTCCATTACGCACTCTCTTACCTATCCGTATGACATGGGGCATCCCAATAGAGCTGTGAATCCAGAAGAGAGACACTATAATCGCGATCCAGTATTCCACATATTCCCTTCTGTTCTTCATGACTGGAAAACACTGGGATCAATCCAAGGAGCTTTCCAAAAACTGCTCATCAAATTTTAAATGGCTTGGAGTCATGAGGATTGGACTGACTGCGACAGATTTGCTCTCATTGTAGTTGGTTTGAGCACGAGCTCGCTGTATTAATTATTTTATTTACTCATTTGGGCGAGTGAGTGAGTGAGTGAGTGCGCGCGCTCGGCTGTCAGACGAAGCTCCGGATCGGTGCGCGTCTCCACCTGCGAGTGCTGAGCTGCTGAAATCAGCCTGCAGGAGTCCCTGTATCCCCTCTGTATCTCCTCCTACCGCTGATGCCGCAACAACCGGGCTGGAATCCCGCGTCAGTGTGGATGGGGACTAACGCTTCACGTTACGCCGTCCGCGTTGCGCGGTTGCATATTGCTCGTTATTAGAAATGCAATGGCGATAAAAGCCGCCAGGCAGATGCAGGGTAGCTGTGATGTGCTCAGTACAATATGTTCTAAAAGTGCCAGTGATTATTTTAATTTAAACTTCAATATAAAAAGTTGTATGGTTTTGAAATGTAACACAAACAAACAAAAAGCGGTATTATGCGATTTAAGATGAAATCATTCAGATTTCATCTCTATTTCTAAGGCGCTAATCAAGTGGAGGCTTTTTTATACTTTGCATAAAAAAAATCAGATTTCTACTGAAGATGCTATATGAAACATTCTCAAATCATGCTGAATTAACGTGGATTGGAACATCTACAGCAAATGAGCCAAAATAAATAACTAGACAGAATACCTTTTTCCTCAATTCAGGATTTGTATTAGTATATGTATATATTCATATGTAAATACAGTGAATTAGATATTAATTACAATTCAGATTTTTAAAAGATGGAAATCATATTAATAGTATTTTATCATAATATCACAATTAAGTGAAAGCTATTTTTGCTATTTCTGTTGTGTACTTTCTAAAATGCAAACACAGGCAATTTTTTTTTTTTTAAATTGCAGTGTTTATTATTATTATTATTATTATGGTAAAACATTTCCCCTCTATTTGAAACATTCTACTAGCAGTAAGTAACTATGAAACTACATGTCAACTAGCAGTCATTAGAGTATTAGTAGACTGTCTGCTAAATAACTTCTAACAGTTTATTTTGATGAGTCCACAACAACATACTGAAACTCCAAACCTAACAGTCTACTCTGAGAGGTTGCATACTGTACAGGTAGCTGCAAATTAATGAGAATTAGTACAAAGTTACTTGAAGTTAGTAATATGTCTAAAGTGCACTTTCACTATTATTATTGTTGTACAAATAAATGTTTCTTTATTAAACACATGTGATGCTGGACCACATAAATTGAACAAATCAAAATGTAATTTTAGATAAAGTAATATGCGTTTGATTAGTTCACCCCGAACTAATCAAATCATATTGTTAAGGCCATTTTTTTCAACTTCCACCAACCATCAGATATGAATATTAGTTGGTTTGTCTCAGTTAATCTTAAACAATTCATCCTACAAAAACAATTCATCCTACAAACACAAGCGTATTCATGTCTTTGTGTTTAAATGATACTGCAGAAGAAAAGAGTCTATAAACAACTATGCTTTAAGTGCTTGTTGTTCATTAGTATTACAGTATTTACGTTGTAATTACAGAGAAACATGAACACTGTAATGTAAAGTGTGACTCCGGAGGATTTACTTGACAGTGTCAGCATGGCTGATGATAATACACCATTTACTGCACAGATTTGTGCTTGACTGTCCTCTCAAGTGCAGGGCGGCATGTGAATCAAATATTTGCATGGGTAGAGTGGCTTTGTTGCTGTGCTTTACTCAACAGCGACGACGTGGAGCGTAGAAAATATATGCACTTTAAAAAAAAAAAAAAAAAAAAAAAAAAACACCTTTAACACCATGTGCTGAGTTAACTTTGCTAGAGTTTGATAAAGACTTGATTAAATGATGGTTCTCGTAATTGCCTCTGGTGTTCACACTTTGCATGAAACGTTTAGCAGTGATAACATCGCCCGTGCGCCACCTGAGGCAAGCTCAATATTATTACGCAAATGATCCATCTGTAAGATGCCCTAAAACACCTATTTAATATCTATTAGTATCT
Organism: Enteromius thamalakanensis; assembly: GCA_032357475.1. Classification (NCBI taxonomy): domain Eukaryota; kingdom Metazoa; phylum Chordata; class Actinopteri; order Cypriniformes; family Cyprinidae; genus Enteromius; species Enteromius thamalakanensis. Next base: position 1,711,159 of record JAUCMT010000032.1, read on the forward strand.
TTCATATATGCCTTAACTAAAAATGAGCTGTAATATTGTGACTTAGCTTGACTTCACCCAGTCTATCTAAATGACATTTAAATTGCCTAACAGAAGGGGAAAAAAAGTAATTATAATAGGACACGAGTAAGCTGCATCAACATAAAACACTATTAGAGTGACGAACGCATACGACTAAAATGAAACACAATAAACTAACTGACTTAAAAGAACCTAAAGCGAATAAATTAATAAAAAAAGTGGAACAGTAATAAACTAAAATGGAAAGTCATGCAAAGATTTCTGGGAATACCACCTTCTTTATACATGTATTATAAAATACCTGCTATTTCCAGAGCCATTTCTATCCAACCTAACCCATATAAACTAGTCTTTTCGGTACAAATTGATGGTAATAGGTTGGTTCAGTGATGTTAAATAATATTTGAAATGAATAAAGCTAGATAATATAAATGATAAGCCATAGTTTAAATGTTACTTGAATCTTGCTTTCAGGAATAAAAGCTTGTTACGCCACAGGACGGACTGACTGAGTGGATATAAATAAATACTTTCTATGAAACCAGTATTATGCATCATCATGCAGTCAGAGTATCTGATAATGCACTGTAAATACAGAGTTTATATAAATTTATATGACTTGTTTTTTCAAGCACAATTCCCTTATATTTATTTGTATCCTTATATATAATATATAAATATATCTGTAACGGTTCACAAAATTCACGGGTTTGGTTCGATACGTTACAGTGGTGTCACGGTTCGGAATGTTTTTGATACAGCAAAAATAAAATAAAAAAGAGATTTTTTTTTTTTTTCTTCTCTTTTACTTTGAACAACAATGGAGCTATACGTCACATATCTTCTGGGGTTTCTTCTCAGCAGCAAATAAAACAAAACCTCCGTTATAACCAAAACCAAATGCTCTTTATAAAAATGAAATGTAATATTGTAGTAAACTTTTAGAAAGAAAAGAACAATGTTGTTTTTAAATGGAACTATGTTTCAATCATTTTTTTAAGGTTTTTTAAGCACATGAGCCGATGTTGTGCTTCAGCTAAAGAAGGTCACAATCTTTCTGTTCTTTGCTAGGAGTGCTAGAAAGGCTCAATAACATTTAGCCTATTCTTAAAACCCGTATTAAAATCTGCAGCTATAAATGTACAGATCGCTGTTACCGATCGATTGTTTTGCCCTGTTTGAATCTGTTGGAGATGCCTACCTGAATGCCACGGGGATAGTTTGTAATGTGCGTGTTTCTAGTTTTCATCTGTTTGGGGGTGGGAGGAGCAGTCAGCACATTGCCTGTCCCATCGTTTGCTCTGCATTGTTAAGTGTAGCACTGAAAACATTATATTTTACACTTTATTCTTTCTTTTTTTTCCTGAATCGTTCGGTTTGTAATGCGTACAGAACAGTTCAATATGAATACGCATATCGTTACACCCCTAATATATATATATACTTTATATATTTTTATATTCTTGTAGCAATAAACTGAACTTAAAGGACATTGTGTTTATTGTGACACGATTCTCTGGTGTTATGATCTGTTTTTCTGGTATTTACTGTATTTACTCTCACTATAGTTGCACGGTTTACAGCTATTTGGAGAATATAAAAGGAGCTCAACTTGGCTTATTCATTCATCTTACCTTACAGACAGTAAAGCTGCTACTGTGAGCTTTTGAACAGGACCATTTAAGATTTAACATGTTAGTTGTCAATCCCCAGCACAGTCTGTGTGAACATAACCCCCATGCTTTGAGCATAACAAAGGTATTAGACAGGCGTCAATGTCTTTAAACCCAGCTAAAACTAATCAGCTTGTTCTTAGAGACAAAGATTAATTCTAGGTGACTGCCCGGTGGAATGAAGAAATACGGCAAACCATTAAAATGATGGAGAACGATAGCATAGCTACAAGGGAAGAAGCTGTTGACAGAGAACGGCACTTACATTCTTTATTTGCGCCACTTGATCTGTGTCAGTGAGTACATTAGGCCCACATAACTGCTCATTGTGCTTATCTGTCTTTCCATTTCTCATGTTTTATGTGATGCCGTCAGCCGCACGCGGCAGGTGAATCATGAAGGCTTCTGTGGCAAATACCTGCAGCCCCTCCCCCAACACTTTACACTATACCGCTGAGTAAAAGAAGTGCATTTATTCCAGTCTGTGACATGAACAGTTTATTATGACATGATGCATTCCTAATAGTACATGTTTGGTCATTTATAGTGCAGAGTGCATTCATGTGGCCATCTGTTGGGAGAAACAAGATGGATCATAACAAAAGAGGGTCTCCATTTGATGCATGCAGAACATTTTATTGCACAAGGGTTGCCCTTTCATTGCTCAAGATATTTCAAATAAGTATTAACCTTGTCTAATTTGACTTTCCTAAAATTCCTTAGGAATATAAAACAACTGGTGACATATAGATGAAGAAAAATAGTGTATATGCACAAGCATGCCTCAGATCATTTGGTTTTAAAATGGCAAGAATATATATATATATATATATATATATACTCGTAATAGTTTTACAAGATTACCGTATTTTACCGTTTTAATATATATATATATATTTACTTAAAATTAGAACATCCTGTTACATTCACGCCAGGTTCCACCCTCACTCAGTCGAAGCATTCACGATCACCTGTCACCACCACCTGGATCCAATCACCACACAATCATGCAACCACATAAAACCACACACCACCCCTCATTCAGTGTCGGAGCTCGTTTCTCAGCAAGTGGACTAATCTTCTGCAAGACAAAGCTCTATTACGATTACTTACATTTATACTTACCCAGTGTGACTTCCTTGTGTGCTCCTCGCTCTGTGTATCCTTCCCAGGCTTCTTGGAATCCCTCCTGTGTATCCTGTGTCGTCAAAGTGTGGTGTGAGGTGATGTGTTTCATCTTGATTTGTTGTCTCTCCATCATCAGTCTGTTCTCCAGCAATCTCCAAAACATACATGATAAAGACATTCAGTTACTCCATTGCTCCAGCTACATCAAAGTATCGTCTGTGTCTTCTACTTACCCATATCATCTGTTCCGATTCACTAATGCTGCCTAAAATAAACACCTTTTATTGAACTTACCTCCTGTGTATAGTCATAACAGAACCTCGGACCTAAAGTACAACGGACTCCAAGACCTTGTGGATCAGCTCTGGTGAGTTTTACTCTCCGCTCCACCACAAAAACCACTACACACCACCACTAGCACCTGCTAGACCAGCACCTAACCTAACCTTAAACATCACTCCTTCCCTTCCCGCCATTGTAAGTCCCATGGTTCGACCAGTGCCCTACTCTAGCAAGGCTGGAGGATGTAGAGTATTCCTGCTACAGTGCTTAATAGCCTTTTATACATCTCCCCTGTATCCTTTTAAAAATGAAAAGGTTGGTTTTGTTATTTCATGTCTCTTAGGACCGGTGTTACGATGGGCTGAGACCATTTGGAAACAGGTTAGCTTCTTAATCACTAACTTTTTATGCATCATTCACCCAACACTTCATGGAGGTATTCATTCAAAATGATACCCAAACCTCAGCGGGTGGATAAATTTATCATCTACATCAAAATAAAATGTCTATTTTTGAATATTCTGTAAAGTTCTGTACACTAGCCATGGGCAGCGGATGGAACGACCAATCCCTTCTAACCACATTTTTTCAAGGTCTAGAGCCCAACCTGCGTCTCATGCTAGCAACCCATGGCGACTCCATTGAATTGGAGAAATTCATTCAGCTTGACATAAGATGCACAGCATGAATCCAGCCATTCTCAAACTCCTCATTGAGCACTGTAGCCCAATGCACAAAAATATGTTTTCCTTTCATCACTGCTGTAACAGTTACTGCTCAAGGTGTCTCTGTTTCAGTTGCCACCCTCAACTTAGACTCTGAGCGCAACTTGCCCGGGCACCTCGTTCGCCCATCTTGGGCTCAAAACCACACCCTCTGAAGTGATCTATCACATACAGTCAGTTACAGGACAGCCTCTCTCCCATCAATACGTGCGGTAACGAGCTTCACCTCTACAGCTTTAAGTTGGTCTGTATCATAAAGAGGAGATCTTACTATTGGTTCTGGAGGGCTCCACCATTGATGTGGTACTAGGGTTGGTTGGCACAGCATAATCCCATCCTCTCACAATCCTCCAGTGGGGTACAGAATGTTGGCCAGAATTTTCCCCTGATCTACCCCTGCAACCCCCAAAATCTCTACCAATCTGTACTACCTCCATCGAAAAGTCTGGTAGAGAAACAAGAGAGCTGCCCAACTGGCACCACATCGAACATGGCACTGTGCCATCAATCTGCTCTCTGATGCTCCAGTGCCCCACTGAAAAAATTACCCACTATTCATCCCAGAGACTATGGAAAAGTACATCCAGGAAGCTCTTCACAATAGATACATCTGTCCTTCTACTTCCCCTGGTGCTTCTAGTTCTTTTTCGTCGCGAAGAAGGATGGTGACCTTCGGCCGTGTATCGACTACGGAGCACTCAACAAAGTCACTGTGTTATTCAAATATCCCCTACCACTTGTGCTTGCAGCCATCAAGAGATTAAGAGGAGCCACCGTATTCACCAAACTCGACTTGAGAAGTCCATACAACCTAATCAGAATAAGAAAAAGATACGAGCGGAAAACAGCTTTCATCACCCATACCGGCCACTATGAATATTGCGTTATACCCTATGGACTTGTTAATGCACCCTACAATTTCCAGAATTTCATGCACAAAATATTCTGAGATTATTTTCATCATTTTCTAGTTATCTATGACATCTTGGTCATCGAAGACATCCTAATTTGTTCATCCAACATCCATGAGCATCAATAGCACGTCACCAAAGTCTTGACTCGGATAAGAGAGTACAACCTGTTCCTTAAAGCTGAAAAATGCTCATTCCAGCAGTCCTAAATACAGTTACTTCGCTATCACATTGACCACATTGGAGCTTGGATGTATCAAGGAAAGGCAGATGCAGTTACCAACTGACCTACTCCTGTCACAGTCAAAGACCTTCAACGGTTCCTCGGAAGATTAAAGACGATTTATCAATAATTACTGTATCCTTACCAGTCCACTCACCTCACTGCTCCACACTACACCCAGGTCACTCATGCAGTAAGAGACAAACTCATTCATCAACTCCATACTTCATTGGGTATCCCGGGACCAACAGAACTCTCTCCCTCCTGCAAGATTACTTACCATCTGGTAAACTCCTTCCACTTCCAGTGCCTAATTTCATGTGGCTGGGAGGCCTCCTCCATGGTCCTCACGCGGATTCCTCAATCTCCTCGAGCGAGAGGGGGTGATGTCATCAGGTGGTGCCCACTGTGCTGGTTGGCCCCGCCTTGCCCGCATTCTTCACCAGTTGTCACACGAGGGAGCCAACGACACAATGGGAAAGGCAATTGCCCTGGAGAGGCAATATATTTACAAAATAATCAAAATAAAGTGTCCAAAGGGAAAAAAAAGTGTCCAAAATAAAAGGGGGAAAAGGTGTTCTCGTTGTGCTGCATGGGACGGTGAGGGTAAGGTCATGCAGGAGGGAAAGGGTCCAGGAAAGGGGTGGAGATCCCATTCGTCACGTTCATCCAGCTGCTCACATCCTTGGAGGCTCTCCCTCTCTCTCATTGTGGCTCGCTTCTGACATCGGCTCGCAATAAAGGGGCTCGCTTCCTTAGCGGCTCTCCCCCTCTCTCGTGGCTCTCTCGTGTCCTAATGGCAGCTCGCTTCCGGATGGCTCGAGTCCCTGGACAGGTCTGGTGGCATGGGATGAGGTGCACCTGGATTGAATGGTGCGAATGGTGCATGCACCGCCTGTTCACAATGCGTCTAAAAATGAGTGGAAAACACGAGGCGCGTCGCTTCCTCAAACAATTTCAAAGTGCTTCAGTGCTAACGCGTCTGTAGCGTCTGCTGTTACTAGGCAACCATGAAAGCGCTGTCAGTTACAAAATCATACCTGCTTTTTATTTTAATCAGCGCGGCTCTGTTGCAAATAAAGAGCTTGCACGTGCAAAAAATGTGCTGCATGTGAACGACCCCTAAGCCTTTGGTGACACATACACCACAAAATTAAATAGTGGATCTGTCCCCTGTTGTCTCCCCTCATGCAGATTGTCCCACAGAAAGAAACTGCACCCTGGATGTCAGTGGATGGCTCACACGGTCTACAAATGTGGGACCATTTGAAATGGCTCAAATTTACTTTTTTTTATCAATAAATACCATCCAAGGCTGACTTTTCCAAAACACTTCTTTATTTGCTGCTAAGAAGAAACCTCAGAAGATATGTAAAGTATAGCTCCATTGTTGTTCAAAGTAAAATAAAAGGGGGGGAAAACAAGGTCATATTATGTTAGTTTTAATAAATAGAAATGTGATACTTTTTTATTGTATTTTTGCCGTATCGAAAACATACAATCCATGACACTACTGTATCGTATCGAACCGAGCCATGATTGTTGTGAAGCTCACAGATGTTTTCTTGTTTGTTTTATAGTGATCAGACACCTGCAGCACAGAGTCCTGTGTTTCCTCAAAATGAGTCTCTCTACGCTGATGACCTTTAGGAGCGCTGATATTTAACTAGACTGATATTCTATGGTAAAACAAGCTTTAATTTTTCTTGAAAAGAAGCATTAAACTCTTCAATATCAGTTATTATGTAGAGGTTTCACTTGTTGAACAGAATCTGTTTTTAGGATTGACTCACATGTTCACATCTCTTTAGTTAGATCCGTGTGTTCAATAATGTGTCTTTGACCTTCATATTGTATATTTTAATTATACTGTAATAAATACAATAAATACAAATCATTTTAAAAAACTCACATCTCCTCACATTCTTTCTTTCTTTGGTCACATATTATTGTAGCACAGTTTTTGCTGATTACAAGAAAAATACAGGTTGGTCAATAATATGTTCAAAGTGGCTGAAAAAAAGCAAAAAATATCAAAACATGTCCAAACATCTCAAGGGCCCCAAAATCACCTCGGACCCGAGAGGGTTAAAGCAACAGTTTGAAGCTAAAAATACCTTAAAGATGAATTTGTTTATTTCAAACACAAAGCTTTAAACGTTCAAGAGACACAAATTGATGGATTGGAGCGTTGTGGATGTTTTGTGGATTATTGTGATGCTGTATGTTTTTATCATTTTCAGTTAACCAATTTGTTTTTAATGTATTGGTTTTTTTTTGATATGGGGGAAATCCAGCTTTGACATTTTGATAACAATTACCTTTGTGTTTCACTATTGAGAAAAGAAGAAAAAAGGAAAACAAAATCTGGGTTGACATGAGGTGGGTAGACGAATTTTTGGTGATAAAACAACATGACAAAAAACTACTTTATAAGTACTACTCACAAATTTGGAGATGTGAGTTTGGCACAGCAATTTAGACAAACATGATGAATGAGCAAAACGCTGTTGTAAGCCACATTTGATTTGAATGGGAAATTAAAAATCCATCTAACATAATTGGTGCTTTTAACTTTATAGATATCTTTATAGATATCTTTTTTTTTTTAAGACACTGTCAAACTGCTTGAAACTCTGCATTCGCTGGAGTTGACTGTCAATGCATATTCATGTCTCCAGAGCCAGATTTATAACTGCCTGGCACAATATAAGGGCTATCAATGTGAGTTATGTGCCCAATGCTTGCACATTATCAAGATTCATTGACTGCCACTTTCAGAAATACAAAATGTACACTGCTTTGGCAAACAAAATGTTGTGTGAAGGAGTCTGGCCCCTCTGTCAGGAGGCCTATGTCTGGACTGTTCATTAGCCTGAGCGATAAATGGAACAGATCAATGTTTCTGATCAGTAATTTTGACAGACGGATGCCAGACAGCACGAGAGGGAGGGACAAAAGGAGAAATATGCTATTATCATCATTTAGCCCCCCTCAATGAATATTTCTTCCTTCCATGAAAGCGCCATCCCACTAGAGCAGATAATATTAAACATATGCTCTGTCATATTTGTGACTACCGTGAAACTATTATAGAGGAGAAACAATAATTTATAGTGCTTCTAACCCATTCTGTCAATAGACTGTGTCGCATTATTTGGTTACAGTTTTAATAACGTCTGTTAAACAAGAACTTATGCCACTTTCAATTTATCAGTGAGACACCAAAACATTTTCTAAACCGCCTATGTGTGTACTGATTATATTAATGAGCTGGTTTAAAAGGGTCACATAATGCAAAAAAACAAACAAATTGTTTTGCAGGAACGAAAGTAGTGATACGATTGTTGGTTACTATATTTCACTGTTGTACTTCTGAGATTTCTATGTACCATGTACTTTGCATGTGAAATGATATGCAATGCTTCAGGCTGCCGGTTTGTTGTCATGTCCAATATCGTTGGAAAAGCACAGCAGTTGTTGGACTTTGTCCATGTGTTACTCTTATGTAACTGTATAAATACTGGAATAATATGGAATTATTTTGAGGTTTGAAATATCTTGCTTGACTATTACTTTATCACTGGTGAATTATATGCCTTTTCCTTCTTTTCTTTTTTTGTATGTAAATAATATTATTTATTGCATAGCTTCTGACCTGTTTCAAAGTCAGCATCAGATATGTATCAATGTCTCTGGGCTTCAAAATTAAATCAGTTTTGAAATAAGCAGTTGTAGTGATAGCATTATAAAAAACTACAAGTAAACAGACATGCAGATGTCCACAAAAATAAAATACTGTATATGCTTTCTATTTATCAAATAAAAAATTAACCACAGTTTCCACACACACACACAAACTAAAAAAAAAATTAATGAATAAATAAATTAGCAGCAGAATTAATATATAATAGCATATCATAGTTTATTAGCAATCAGTTTATAAACAGTAACAATGCTAAAAATGTAACTTTGCCATTATTTATTTATTTACTTGTTGGTAAGTGATAGACTTGAGCAGTTAAAGTCAGGTCAAAGTCTGCAGCGATTAGAGATGTGTGTATGATGGTAATCACAATGTGTGCTGGTTAATAGCTCAGAGAGCTTTTTGTAAAGCCTGAAACGCTGACAAGTTCCATTAAGTTGACCGGATTGATCAGCAGGCATCATTTCGTCCTCGAGCGACTGCAGCCGAACCGAGAGGTGATCGATTCTTGATAGGTGTCCTGAAGTTTCTGCATGAACTCTCACCCTGTCATTGGCTAGCAGGAGAGACAGCCGCAACTTCGAGTTTGTTCATAATCGTTTGGAGAAATAGTGGAACTCGTATTGAGCATACAAAAAGAGTCTAGTGAAACATTTTTCTCATTGATTTTCATTTGCTCCTTTAGAAAAATATAAAAGACTTCTCCACCCAACTGAAGATAATGTCAGAACAGAATGCCTCTCCACAAGAAAAGACTCAAATGAGCCAGTCTCTTATATTTAACGTGGCTGTGAATAGAGTGTAATTCTCTGGCCTGCTTTTGAAAGAATAATTGCTTTTGTGGTGCTGTGTTGAGTGTTTTGTAGCCCCCACTCCATTTTAAACAACATGCAGCCTTTTCAGTCAACTCTAATATAAGTTTGCTTGAAATAATGTCTGAAAAACAGACTAATGCAGTGACATGCTCAACAAAAGTTTCATGGCCTTTTATTTGTACTATATTATGCATTTACGAACTCAGAAGCACAATCACAGTCACAACTGCAATTGCATTGTACCTTAAAGTTGTCTTTTTATGCATAATATTGTAGAACTTTCTTTAGTTCAACATATATTGCATTTATTTATTTATTCTCTGAGCAAAAGCCATTTTGAAAATGTAAAATAGTCATATACATGACTTAAGATTACGGATGAATCAAGCAGCTATCAAGCAGTCATATTTTTACAGTAAATTATTAAATATCATTACCATGTGGGAATATTTTGCTGCTTTTAATTTAGAATTTTTATTTATACAACATTCATTATAAGAATCAGGAAACGGAAATTAAGTTAAAAGACCGTAATGAGATTAAAAATGCTAATTTAATAACTTTTAATTAATTTTTTTAAATAATAAAGTGGTAAACAGCCTGTCGCGAATGAGAGGTGAGGCAGTTGAATCAATTTGTGAAGTTTGAACAAACACAAGGAGATCCGGGGTATTTAAGCATGATATAATTACACTGAGAGGCGGAGAGACTTATGAACAGCAATGACAACACTTGAGGTGGGTGAAGACAAGAGTTCATTGGTAATTAGTCCATGGATGAAAACAGACATAAAAAAACATATAATGAGTCTAAAGCTGGAGTGCAATCTTCAGACTGGTGCAGCGACTCAGGAACAGCGGCCATTTTGTGCTGTGACTCAGGATCGGCGGCCATCTTGTGCAATGGTTCCGGCTTTTGGGAAAGAAACGGGATATAACAAGGTCCCAACTGGTCGGGCACTGGCGAGAAGTCGGAGTCCTCACTTCCTTACTTCCTTCACAGTAAAAGCAGATGCACAGTCCCAAAGCACAGAGTCCAGTCAGGATCTTCCTCGGACAGATAATCCAATGTTTTAAAATCCAGCCCCAGCTAAAAACAGTCCTTAATCATCTCGTTCTCCTGAGCAAGATGGCTGTAGGTGTTAAATTCCTCATATTCCTCAATGTCTCGACCCCGCTGAAAGATTGAGCAGAGCCGAGACTTCGGATCCATACCATAATCCGAAGGCTTGTGAGAGTAGTTGCTATAGTTGCTTGTGAGAGTAGTATCCTCTTCGGTGGTTCGTTCTGTAACGAGGAGACGAGTAAGTGTGCAGATTCATCTGCAAACTACTTTTTTAGGAGTAATCAAACACAGAGTTGAAACAGGCAGAAATGATTACCGGCAGACAATGACATCAAAGGCAGAGACACAAGAATAATCCAGTTCCATAGCGAAGGGGTCGGGCGATCGGCAAACTTAATCCAATGGGACTAGACAAGATTAAAAGTCCGGGGCAGGCAGGGTCGATAATTCGGAGCAGGGAAACACAGGAAACACAGAAGGATTACACAGGGAAAATTCCAAACTACGCACCGCGGTGTCCAAAACACAAATCAGTCTATAAATACAAGTCCAACCGAGACAAGGGGGCGGAGGAACAATAGGCAGTCTGGTGACAAACTAGTTGGCTGGAGACAACTTCATAATAAAAGTCCTTACCACAGAACAGAGGGATAAAAAAACACAGAACATTGTCTGGGCTGGAGTGCCCTCTAGCAGGGAATAATGGCACTTCCAGCTGGCATGGTGACAGCGTGCTTGTGTTTTTGTTTTTTTATAAGTAAATTAAATGTTTAACCTGCAAAAATTCACTATTAAGTCACTATTAAATCACTATTAAGAATAAAATTTAAATGTAGACATGTTGATAGTAAAAAAAAACATAAAAAAATTACTTAATTACTGATTTTTACATATAATATGAACTGAACATGTAGTTTCATCCTGCATCTGGAATTGCCTGTGCATTCAAAGAGGTCATGTAATTTTATTTTTCCGGAAATATACACATTTCTGAGTTTACTCCTTTCAGCAGTTGAGCGTCTGCTTTAGTGCACTACACTATTATCCTAGTGTGGCAGCTCTCTCCTGTTGCTCTAATGTCCTTGCAGCGTTAGCAGACAGACACAGATGATTAAGTGTCTATTTACTCACCTATGGTTTACGAGAGCAATGTCGCCACTTTACCCAATGCTGACAGATTAGACGTGGACTGTGGCCTCGTACCGCAGCACTCAAGGCAAACTGATGTCTGCAAGCCGGAACATGAGGAATCGTCCTCATTTTCACATTGATCATTGTGTTAGCCCCAGCACTGGCCCTTTCCAGCCAACCGAGAGAGATCGCAGATTCATCCCCACCGCAGGAATTCAATGAGAGGACTCAGCTTAAGAAAGATTGTTAAGGTGGAGGTTAAGAGACCGGGCTCTGTTTATCAGCGGCTCAGGGATGAAACTGTAATAATGAGGCCTGAATGCTCACGAGTGCTTTATCGGTTGGCTTGACGTTATTTAAACAAGTGCAGCTGTACTAGAGGATAAATCAATAGCGCTGAGAGAGGAAGGAGCCCATGGCGTTGACTCAAAGGACACACTGCAACAGACCCCCGATCACAGCTTCTATGGATCCTGCACTGTTTGACATTAGTCTGGGATTATATTCAAGTGGATCTTAAAGTACATCAGAAATCCTAAGCCTTGTTATTCTAATGGAGAAGTTTTTTTGTTTTTTTTTGCTTTTCAGCCGTGGTAAAAAAACATTCTCGAAATACCCAAGCAGCGGTTTACTGTTAGCAAACAGTCTAAGAACAGCATTTCAAGATTTCTAAAGATGCAAACTTGTAAGAATGGGTTATATATATATATAGTGTTAAGACTTTCATTTAGAACAACTGAAACATTCTTGGTCATAGCTTTTCCTTGGAAATGTCCTGTTTTAATCTAAAATGGATCACATTAAAGAAGTAAAAGGAGTTTTGATGTGGTCTTATTTTGCTCCAAATAGATGCTGATCTAGGGAATAATATAGAATGTTGAATAATTGTTATTTTGTTGATTGTTCATTTGTAATTTGATATTTAATTAAGTAGCAATGCACCTTTCAGCCTGCTTTCTTTCTGCTGTTCAACAGCATGAGATTCAAACCCTCTCAGGCTTTACAGTCACAAAATACATCTGGATAAGTTGAGGTTACTACAGTCCCATCACTGTGTCACCTATATGCAGCATATATTTGCAGCAGCACTTTGTATGTTTGTATGTATATATGTATCTATCTATTGCACAAGTTTGAAGGGTTCTAACGGTTTATAGAAACTAAAATTTAAAACTGGAATTTTGAATGAAGACACAATATTCAATAATAACAATAAATAAATAAGAACTAAATTGCATAATTTATTTATACTTAGGTTAACAGTCATTTGTATATTGTTCATTGGTAATTTATGTTTATTAATAATACATTAATGTGCATATAGCAAATGTTGAAATTTAAAATAACATTTACATGGATTTAATATTTAGATTATGATAAAGAGAAACACATTATATCTAACCAAAAACCAAAAAGATATATAAATAATAAATGGCATCCAAGAACTGATCTATATAACAATTCTCTGCATTAGTAGCCTTGTGCATATGCACCTATTGTAAATTGTGAATTTTGTTGTTTTGGTTTACATTTAATGTATAATTAAGAATAAACTCACATTTACCCTTTTCATGGCGTTCAACAGCATGAGATTCAAACCCTTCCAGGCTTTACAATCATAACTGCTATGAAATGGCAACACAATCAGGAAACCTATAAGCAATCAGTTTATAGTGAGGTTATGAACCCCTTAATACCAAGAACTGAACATTAAATGAAAAACAGGCCGCTGTCTTTGTTGCAAACCATTTTATATACCATAAATTAAAATAAATGTGTTAATATGCGTAAAAATCTCATGGATGAACCCCATTTAGATATGTACCAGAATTAAGGTGTTCAATTATGTATTAGTCTAACTAATACATGATCAAATCCATTAATACAGTGGATTAGGGCATAACATTCAGCTCTGTTGTAATGTGCATTAACCAGCTTCATCTGTGACGCCAGAGAAATTCTTCAACACACATGCCTCACAATATTACAGAATATTACAAAAGCACACACAGTCTGCAAAACTCTAAGATTAGTCCTTTACAGTCAAATAGACAATGTATTGATAATATATATATATATTTATCATGATTACTCCCTTTTATTATTGATATGAAACCAAAATACAAATGTATACATATAAAAAAATTTAAAAAAAAACATGCGTTTATGACATCTTGACCGCCACGAACCAACCATGAAACTTTGAATTATTTGAGACTAATTTTGCTCATGCTGGCAACATTTGTTCAATTGTTAGATTCCCACACTGAATTTGGCAGACCCTCCATCTGCGAGCAATAAAGACAGTGGGTATCTGATTAGCCGCATTGTCTCCTAATATCTGTCAGGCGCTTCAGTGACTTTGTTTTTGTTTATTCTCTGCTTGCCTGTCATTGGCTGACATAACCTACTGCCGTCTATTTTAATATTAATTAAGACAATACTGTATAGGCAGAAAGTGTGGCTCTCTGCCAGTGTTTTGAAGTAAGACTCAATTAACCTGAATGACCCTAGCCAACACAAACAAGGCAAATTAATTACATTACATCTATTCCACAGGAGCTTAGTGAGCTCAGAATGGCTCTTAAATACTTTAGGATGTAATCTCTCTGGTTTGATTTATACCTGCGTATTTGTCAAGCCATGCAAATCATTAATGATACAAGAGCATGAAAAATTCACATCAAAGCAGACACTGCTGATGAGGTGAAGATTTATATTTTCCATTACCTCTGTAGTTTTAACAAATGTTTTATGCTTTGTTTTGTATTCTATTATGTACTTATGAGATACTATTTGACACTTAATCAAAAAGGAATAAGACCAAACAAACGTAGCTGGCATTCATTCATTCATTTGTTTCGTGTTGTTTTTTTTACATGTTTTTTTGATTTTGTTTGTTTTTACAGTGTAGGCTCATAGGAAAATTAGGCCTGTGCTGACATTTCTGCAAAATAGCATTATTTTGATACTTGATGAAGATGAATTTTACATTTCATTACACGGGTATTGCAGGATTAAAAAAAAATAATTATTATTATTATTATAAAAATAAATTAACTGAAAAATAAAAGGATTTTACTAATTTAACCATGACCTTTTGAAATCAAGCCATTCTCAAATGCATGTCAGTGTGGTGTCTTACCTCAGAACCACACTGAATGAGCCGTCAAGACAAGCAAGACTCCTAAGAGATTGAGATGTTTTGTTGTTGAATGTATTAATGAACATAGCAGTAGTCATTTACTTTCAACATCTGAGAGACTGAAGACGTGGAAGATTAACATTATGTTTGGTTCTGAAGGGAAACACGCCCTTGATCAACAGAAATGTGTTTATGTTTGCGTGAATCATTCATGATACAGCCTCACCTACAGAAGCAGTGAGCATAATGTTTTTAATGAATCTTTGCAAATTTCCTTTCCTAATAATGTGTTAATTTGCAAGTTTCACTATGAATATGGCTAAAAAAAAGATCCTCAGAAAGCGCCTTGGAAAAGGGGGGCAGGGTCAGTGGAGATTTAAAGGGGAAGTACACAGAACAGAGTGATTTTTAAAGAGCTGTTTTTGACAGGGTAAAATGAGCGTTTTTTTACACTATCTTTGAGACATTTTAAAGCACTCTATATTACAAACTTTGGAAAATTGCCTTTGTGTGACCCTTTTAAAAGCTAATAATCATATTTACTCTGCTATCCTTAAGACATTCGGTTGTATGGTAACTGTCTGCTTTCTGTTAATGACACAATCACAACAGACCTGCAACCCATTTATGGTTTGAAACTAACCCAATTACTGTAAAAGCTTAATATCTACCATAGTGTCTAAATGCTGTTGATGTTTTTTTTGATGAGGATGAGTCTAATCCAGGCTTAAAGTAATACTAGAACTAACAAATTATAGTAAGACCAGAACTAAAATGATTAAAGGACTACATGAGCTAATAGATTAAAATAATACCAGAGCTAGTAGACTTTGCATGTCAATGTGTTTACAAATTACAATTCATTTTAATTAAATAAAGAGACACATATTTCTGTAACATCCATGGTTTGTTTTGTTCTGTATTTTATGTATTTCTTGATCTGTTTTTGATTCTGTCTGCGTTCCGTGT